>BNST01000033.1:0-42608 GCA_019650275.1 Xylocarpus granatum | reverse complement strand
GTACGCGCATATCGAGTAGCCATCTATTTAAGTATAGCTGGCGATTGTGCCTCATCGTTCTGCTCTCTTTGTTGTTTGTTGCCCCCTTTGTCTTGTTGTTTCCAAATTTTATCCCTTTTCGATGTATTAATGCTTTGGCACGTGATAACTCGTGTGGTGGATAAGATTTGACCTGTTGGGTTTACTCACCTTACTCCAGTGGTTGTCACTTCGATTTCCCATCTTTCCTCCTCAACTTTCTTCCCTAGGGCCATGGTGGCCGAATTTTTTCCCTTTCCCCCCCCCCCCCCCCATTTTTTTTTTTTTTTTTTTTTCCTTTTAAAGAAAAATTAAGGAAAAAAATATATCATTGGTTTGTCCTCACCTTTGTCCGGAAATCTGCTTCTTCATTTCGACCCTTGTGCGTCGCCTTTTATTTTCCGGAGGCTGATGGGGACGGGATGTATCTGGCTGGTCGGAGACAAAAGTCAAGGGGGACCTAGGCCCAAAATACCCAGCCTAGTGGTGAAAAGGAGTTGAAGGCCCCGCGAACAGTACATTCGCGCGTTTCCTTCCTCCACCACATAACACTAAATTATTATTGAGAACGTCCCAAATATCTACCTTTCTACTATGTCACCTAAAGCTACTAGATCATCAAATAATAGAGTTTTAAGACTAGAGGTGAGTTCGGTATTAACTATTTCAACAAGGTTTATTTAAGTGAACAGTTATACCAAAGAAGACAGGATTAGTTTTTATTAGGCACAGCATTGGGCACCGCAAAAAAATGCAGCATCTTAATTAAAATCAACCATGGCCACATCTAAGTAGAATCAACAACCCTGTAAACATCATCTTCACCGTCAAGCTTAAACACAGTAAATTTGAACACGGCACATCGCCAGCTACTTATTACAACATGCTGACAAACTGTTTGATTACTTTATTTCATTTTCCTTGAGTTTGGTTTACATACTTGAGTGTCCAACTCGAACATCAACCCGATGCCAGGAGTTGTTGAGTACGCCTCTCAAGTTCCAGATGGTTTCCACATTTTCAGGTTGGACATTTGCCACTGAATCCACCTGTCACATATGAAAGGAATATCACTAACATTTGTTAAACGGAACTAGATGTTTATTTTCACAATACAAGGGGATAACAGAAGTTCTTGAATTTCTGTTAAATAGCCAGTTCTGTAAGTTTAATTCTCTGGGACTGTTTTCTGGAGTCATCTGTACTTACATTTGAGTGCTTTGTCTATACCTTTTGATATGAGCTTTGGATAGTATGCATCTTTTAAATAAAATTGTATTCCATAATTACATACAAACCAATATAGCTGAGGCTACATGAGATGAAGATTATGATGGTAGATAAATTCGGTTTATCAAGAAAAAGATGACGTACCGCTTTGGCTACAATTTGAGTGCTATGTGGAATATCAACAGTGACTTCAAAAAATACCCATGCCCATTTGTCACTGCTTGTGTGATCTGCAATGTATGGAATGCCAGTCTTCTGGTATCTAGAGGCTTCTACCCAGTTTTTGCCGCCATCAACAGATACATCTACCCTCTCAATTCCACGGCCACCTCCAGATACTGCATATCCATTAATTCTGACCTACAAGTTGTATGACAGTAAAGGATCTGTCATTCAATGCTGATTCAATGCGAAGATATATCTTGTCCAATCTTGGTTCAAGGGGAAAACACACATGCAGTAACAATCACAAACGAAGAATTTGTATAATTTGATACCAACAAGAAACCCAAGTATGGCGTGAGTGTAACACCTTACACTACACTGGAAAAGATTATTAAACAGCCTGTCTAAATATATTCTGATCATTCCAGAAATTTATACATATTTAAAATATAATTTGCTGTCTAAATCATTAAACATTAAATTAATGAAAAGCTAGAAAATATGATTTTGCAGGCAGTAATTGATGGCAGAAAACATATATACCAATAAAAATAAGATAAAAAGCAGAACATAACTGCAAAAAAAACTAACCTTTCCAGGCTTCATCACATTCACATCCTCTAGAGAACAAATTGCACACTGTCAACCAACAATTTTTCAGTATTAGTCGAGTGATTCTTCCAGTAAACTAAAATTTATATTGAATGTTTCGCCATTGAAAAACTAATTATGCAGTAACCAGTCAACCAGTCTTTATTCTTACCATTCTTTCCAGCACTGGGACGTAAATGATTGCAAAATTCAGCAAACAACTTATTTGTATTCCACTTTTAGAAGCTGGCATTATTTTCCCTTGGGCCATAGCTCAACTGGCCAAGAGATGGAAAGGTTTTTGTGTAGATCTTAGCCTAAATCTTCTCAATGAAAAGAAGAAAATGGCTTTGCTAGCTATCATTCATATCCTTAATGTAGGAGCAGTCAATACTCTGCTAAATAGAAGCACCATCAAGTAAATACCTGAACCGGGAAATCCATTAGAGGCCTTCTTGTAGTCCAATTGATGTTATCCCAATTCACATATGGTGGAAACATTTTGTAGTCCTTTTGCATAAAGAAACCCTGTAAGGTAGCAACATAAAGTCATATGAATTCATTTACACATGCATGCACACCATAAAATTAATTAAGAACAAGGAAAACTTTTTCCAACCTGGCATTCCTCTGCAATGATGTTGATGGCATCCAACCACTTGACAGAACGGGCACCAATAACACCTGGTACAATTGCTCGCAGTGGATAACCATGATCCCTATTAAGAGGCTTTTGCATAATAATAGAAGTAAATTTACTGTTAGAACAACAAAGTTAAAGATTATGCTCACAAAAAAATTCTTTTACCATAAGAAGAAAAAGAAACATATAAAAGAACAGTGATAATATACTAAGATTAGCATATGCACTAACAAGAGACAAGATTTGAGCAAAAGGCATCAAAAAAATCCCAACAATCACATCCAACATAATATTAAAAAACTTCCCAAATTATTTTTGGAGCAAGACTGCTTTATAATTGATTTGACAATGCTAAAGTCATCGAGCACAATGCTACAGGACAGCATTTAAGTAGGTGAGGAAATGCATCAGCTTCATTGATGCAAGCATTTGAGATTAAACATCCACAAACAGGATAATTTACAGGCTTCAAGGAAGCAGTGGCCTCAAAACACATAGAAACAGAGCTACAACAGGATGCAAGGTCCCAATGGGAGATATGGGGAGAACCTGAGTTTCTGTCAGTAGAAGTTTATGAGGAAACATAAGTCAAAGCATTTTCTCATATGATTAGTTTCTACTAGAGATGCAATACCACCAATTCCCAATCAATTTCATACTTCAAGATGTGATACTTAGGGTAGTTAGAGTAACGCACTTCACCCACAAAAGCACAAAATCCTATGAAGGCAAGTACACTAACCTCTCTGTTCATCTCATAAGCAAGTAAAACATCAGCTTCAGGGTTTGTAGCTTGACTAAGGGGAATTGATGCTTTGTATGGACCCCCATTCTCCTCCTACAAAATTGCACAATTTCTCCAGTAAATTCCACTTGGCACCAAATGAAATTTTCAGAATGATATTCAAAGGCCAGTGTGTACCTTACACCTGTCAATGCTTACAAATTCAACATGTTTTCCACCAGACTTAGTGATACTTGTAAATTTTGGGATCCCAACCAGTTCAAGAACATCAGCCAATTTTGCGCCACCCCAGACAGCTGAAAGGAAATCATAAAAATGAGAAATTATCTCTAACTACAGAGAACAACCAAGAAACAGATTGATTTATATTTTGGGTTTATTCTAATACTGCCCAAACAAACATACAAATAGGGATTTAAAAAGCTAATGGTAATAAAATTATTCCAAAAATGTCATCCCTTTTTGCTCATAGGGATGCTCTATTGCATTATTATCATCATTGACTTGGAAGCACAACTTGTGTAGAGTATCGATGACAGAAATAAACATGGTGAAAAACTCAACTACAGAGATCATTCAACCTCAACCTTTGCTGCTTTCACTTGATAATTTGTCATTAGACTCGTTGGGAGAGGACAAAAGGCCACAATTACTTGATAAATTGAGGTTGTATAATCACTCCTTGCTTATCCAGACCTATCCCTGGTGATTCAGAAAGTAATAAACAATGCAGGTTTAACTTTTTGCTGGGATGATTGATCTGAAGGAAAAGGCATTCATCTCTTTGTTGTGTTACAAAAAGAGCATTGATTATCTTTTTCTTCTTCACCCCAGAGCCTTCAATAAATAGTTAATTCATTTTCAAGTAGACAAGATGAGTTGGGCTCTCCCACTCTCTTGTATCTCCCCATTCACTGAGATGCATATATGATTTAGTCAAGAAAAAACAAAGCTGTGCTGCTGTACAAGTGTGAGTTGTGGGTGTTTTATGGATTATTTGATGAGAAAGGAACCAGACAATTTTTATGACAGGGAAGAAAAGAAACAGTTTCTACAGGATATGGGTATCCCTTAAGGCTTCCACTACAACCCATCTTTAACTTAGAGTTAGATTCTGTTATTGTTCTTTTTCCTGTTTTATTGCTCTTATTGCTGATTCCTTTTCTTCATTATTTTCTGTGTTTTCCATACGTGCATAACTGTACTGACTAATTTAGCAGCCATATTGGAATTACATTCATTATATGTTATATACATAAAAAAAATGAAAGAGAAATGAAAGTTGATTAAGGGTCCAATATTAAAGAAACAAACCATTTCCTATAGCAGCAACACCCCAGCCAACTCCCTTCACCGTTCTGACTTTGCTCATTGCTGTCCTTCTGTTACCAGCACACTGTATAGGCATAAAGCACAAGCCAAATCAACAATTCAATTACATAATATTACAGAAAGAAAAAAGGATGCTTTCACAATAAGCAATTACACAACAAATGATACCTGCAAAGAGGCAGTCACGTTGTATTTTGGAAGCATCCTGTTATTAGACAATAAAATCAAATTACTAGTAATTTTTCCAAAAAATAATACAAAATGTTTTCACTGCCAAAGAAGGTAAAACTGACAAGCAATTGAGAACAAACAGCCTGCTTCTTACCTAATATCCCTCATAAACAGCTCTCTTGGATTTTCACATAAACCACAGATTGACACGCAATAGCTGCAGTATCAAACGGCTAATGAAATCCTCAAAACAATTGTAACATAATAATAATAATAAAATATTTCAAGGCTTACTTTGGTAAGGGAAGGAAGCGAGGAGAAAAGCTAAGAGGGGGGACTTCCACCCCTGCTTGGCCGGAAAAGAAAAGATGACGGGAAAAATGGGAGAGGTATACTATGTCTCTAAACCAATACTAAAAATTACAATATGGACGAGTATAAATTCCTTCACTGTATAAGCCCGCAATGGTGATATTAACATATAATAATTTCTCTTCTCTTATCAATTTAAGAAATACCATGGAGGGCAAAGTAATAATCAACTTCTTACCCTCTCTTTTAACATCCTACAAATATGAAATGAATGAGACTTATTTCCCCCTCCTTTTTCAAATCTTTCTCAACCCTTCCATTTTCATCATATTCCTTCCTATGGTAGAGGATGTGTTTAGCATAAAAGCAATAGAGAAAACATTACTGTTCAATTTCATCAACTATTGGGATCGGACCGTGATTTCTCTTGAAGAAAAAATCAACAGGCGTCACATAGGATGAAATCAAGGCCGACTGCGACGGCTCTGCATTGAATGGTTCCTGCAACAAACCACAGAGAAAACGATCATTATATATATATATATATAAACTGTTATACGTGCTCGAATGATATTCTTTTAGGCTTATTAAGATTACTGTTCAGTGAATAACAACACATGATCAAAATACCAAAAACCAGGTTTCGCACAAGGTTACTGTTAATTCAATCCAGCACAAGATAAAAAACTGAATATGGAAGATGAATCCGATAGTTCACATAATCAAACCACACGTAAACGAAATGCGAAAACTGAAGTTACAAATGAAATAACTAAGGCTTTACCTTGCAATTAATCTGAAGATCAGGGCGACGATGCGGCTCTTGAGAGTAACCGGATGGTCCTGTGAGTCCTGGCATTCTCGGTAGCTTCTCCTTTCCCTTCTCTTCTCTTCCCTCGCCCACTGACTTCAAAATACGCTTGTGATTGCGACTGCCACTACTTAATAAGGAATATGACAACTGACAGGTTGATGCTCGTACAAGACCGGCCGCACTCTGCTTCTCGGTGCTGACGCATAGATGCTCCCTGTCTTGTGCGACGTCGTTTTAGGAATTTTTTTTTGGGGGTGGGGCGCTGAGAATGGATAAGTCCGCGACGCAAAGAGTCAAAGACGGCGGCCGTGCGGTATTGTGTGACGTCATTTGTGCGCTTGTCTGTTCTAATTGATTATATATATTATAAGCTTTTGTTAGTGGGTGGAATCCACTGAATATCCCCGTTACCAATATTTTATAGTCTGCCTGAGAGAAACATTGCCATAATCTGTGGGCTGGCTAATTACGGACATGCTGAAGACAGCACTTCTCCTCTTCAGGAAACCAGAGAAGGAAGATATCGAGGCTGTGGAAAGAGTGATGAAAGGGATGATTGTTTCCGATCCCAGAAATCATGGGGTCCATGTTGTTTTTGTCTAAAATGTGTGCAGGGGCTGGAAGCCCAGCCTTATACAGTTACAGTTCAAGAATGGGTCCCGAATTTTTAAATAACTCGTTGATACAGAATCGTGACAAGCCGGTCGTATGAATCCTGAATAATTAAAAAAACCGCCGATGCAGCTCATACGATGGTGCCCGTGGGTTGTCCGAAATTGATAAAATTTAAATAATTTATTATTAAATGTATCATAAATTATTATTTAATTAAAAATTTTTTAAAAAAATTAGAAAGAGATGCAAATTTATTACCAATATAGAAGTGTTTAGTTCAAAGTCAACGCCTCGAACGCTGTGCTTGTTGCATGTGATGTGATCCTAAATGTCTAACAGGTATAGACATTTGTCTTCATTGGATTGGCATCTGCAGGTACAATTAGTGACGCACCTCAACTTCACTAATTGTACAATTAGGTACAATTAGTGACCTTTTCTTAGATTACTTGCGTAAAACTTATTTTGTTCGCCCACAGATCTTCTGCGGATTCCAGAATTTTGAGTCCCCGCCGACAAACTCAACAGCAAATCACAGCACCCCATGTGAATGGAAACAACACAATTCCCGGATGGAGTTTCGAAGGAACAGTCCAATATGTAACAGCTAGTCAAAGCATAACATTGCCAGATAATGGACCCGCCATACAACTGGGTCAAGATGGAAAAGATCAATCGGTCTTTCCTTGCCAATGGCGACAACATGAATTATATGCTTACTTCTACACTTGCCCCAAGTGGTCAGAATTGTTCGGCTATTGCTGATAGAGCAGTGTCAGCACCCGACAGCCGTGGAGTGTTCTCTTTGAAGCAGGCATTATGGTCATTATCTGGGTAGATGGTATCAGGATGAACCCATTAATCTTGTGATCGGAAGCCGAACAACAGAATCTGAAGCAAATTCCACATGTTGGCCAGTGATTGAATATGCTGCTTCTCAAAACTAGCAAAACACTTGTTCAAGGCAATGGCACGTGTATTTCGAACCCAGCAAAATATAGTGGATGAATTTCATTTTGTTATTTAGTCAAAACATTAATATTGTTTGTGGATTGAGGCTGATTGTGAAGATTGTCGTGGTTTCTAATGCTTCCAAAGTTTCTAGCCACTGTTGCAGCGAAATTGTTGACCATTTTAACTCTCAGTTGTTTTGAGTCTTTTGAAACAGTTGCCAGATTTTGAAACAAATATAAACAAATTTCTTGAACACTTGATTCTTCTCGAGCATTCAATTTAATAGAATGCAAATATGCTCTAGAATGTAAAAATAAACTTCCATGTTCTCCAACTGAATTCTTGTTCTCACTTTTGGGTTGGATGCATGGAGGATTTGAATTCGGTCCAGACTTCCTGAGTAATTCTACCGAGGGGATTCTACTTGAGCCAGCACCAAGTCCTGTTCAATCTGCATTACTACAGTGGTCTGTGAAAGGAACAGTCAAATATATCGGCTCCAAACACTTCTTTGTCCCAAAAGGCGATGCTGCTATTGAGATTGTCTCAGATTCAGGTGGCATACTGACGGCTACAACGCTCAACGAGTTTCTGCATACAATTTGGATTTTACTCCAGGAGATGCTAACGGTGCGTGTGAGGGTAGATTTACAGTAAGGGTTCAAGCAGGACCAATAAAGAGTTCAAAACTTTACATTGCAAAGTTTAGGGACAGGATCAGCCATTAACCATTCTGTGACATTCAAGGCAGGTTCAGGTCCAACTCCAATCAGTTTCCTCAGCTACAACACAAACCAGACAACAGATGGCGTGTTTTGTGGTCCTGTGGTCGATGATATGATTCTCCGTGGCTCTCAAGGATTGAAATTAGAATGGAAGTTGGAGATTCTGAATTATGCTTTAGTCCTGGTGGCTGTGTTATGATTAACGAGCGATCGTATTCAACATTTTTGTTATTCAGAAGTGGAGCAGCCCCTTCTTGTCTGCATCATTAGTTTAAACCTCTTCAGTGTTGAAAGTTTTAGCCACTAAATTGTCCTTGATGAAATAATATGTTGGAACATTTTTCTCTTCTGCAGTTTTATCCGATCATTATTTGGTAGTACATTACCAATACTACCCTAGTTATGTGATTTCCACTCGTGTCAATCCAGAAAATCCTGGTTGCTTTGTTGAAGGAGCTCGAGTTTGTGGGATCATACAAGATATGCACCATTTGAAGACATTCAATGAGAAAAACAATTATACAGATAGTGGAAATACCACTCAAACATTTAAAAAAAGAAATCGATGTATTACAAGAATCCTCAACATTTTAATTCCATCTAATATAGAAAATTAAAATGCGATTATATTTGATTATGCAACAAAAGTTGGACAACAGTCTGATTCCATGAGTATCAAGCATGATAATAACTTTCCATTGCTATGCATATCCTATACTCACAAGCCCGAACATACTTGCCTAATTGTAAATTTACAGTATAGGTCTAAGAGAGCGTCTTACTGTTTTCTAAAACTTTCCTCATCTCCAATACTCTCTACTCCTTTCCAAAGGACAAAATGGTGCAAGAGAAAGAAGAAACCTGAGTAAGCATCCACAAGAGACCCAGTCAAGACCAAAGCAATATAAATAGCATGCACGCAGCAGATATAGGGGCATGACCTGTCAATTTACAGGCCTGCCAATAGAATTCCCACATCTAGAAATGAGTTATGAGGAACCTATTCTGCCAATTTGTGCCAGCAGAATATTCCACCATTTTGGTTTAGTTGAAATGTAGATATTCGCATTATAGCTCCTCACTGCAAGTTGAAAATAGCCAAGTTGTGTCAATCCAGTTATGCCATGCAGAGAACCAAAATTTTTATGTTATGACTTCAGGACAAACACATTTTCAATTAGAAAATAAAATTTAAATGATTTAGGAAAATTAAAAAGAAAATAAAAATTGTTAATTAACCATATAATTCAAACCTATTCAGCTCGTTTATAATTTTTATACGATGATTTTAGAAAATTAGAAGGAAAATAAAGATGGGCAACTAACCATGCTACTCAAAACCTATTTAATCTGTTTTGCTATCTCCAGGGCAATGCTAAACTTTTTGTACAGCCTTCATCTGAATCCCCCGTTTCAGGAGAGACATGTAATCCTGACTTCTTGACCACGCATCAATTTCACGTGCTCGTAAAACAGGCAGAGGATGTGAGAGTTGCCTTGTTTGAGCATTTCTGAATAACATAAGAGTTAAGACAAACAAAGGAAAACAGATAAACCCAAGCTTTTGGAGTTCCACTTTTCTTGTTGCTCACCTTATGTACCACCCCATTGGACTTGAAGAAGCTTTGTCGTAAGAGCGAGCTTGCTCCAAAAATGCATCCACATTTAGTTGATCCGCCATGGATGGACAGCCACCAGATAATTTCATTAAAACAGAGATGACAACCTCTTGTAGGAGAATAAAAGAAAATTAGACAACAAAAATAACTGAAAATAATCAAAGATTGCAAATTTGGTGGTTCTAAGATGCCTACTTTCCATACCTTAGGGTCTTGGGCAACAAGAAGGGCTGCACGATCGCATGTGAGTTCTGCTGCTCGCAGCCAACGGAATAATTGTTCTTCTAGAGTCTGAGCTATGAACCCTCCAAGTCCTGTGGGGCACACAGGTATTCAGACTACCAATGTTGTGTGTTCATCAGTAAATCTAAAATCTAACTACCATATAAGTAACAATTATCTGTAACTGAATAGCTGAATCAGACAGACACATGCAAGCATACAACTGATTTAGTTTTCTCAAGAAAAAATGTAAAACCCAATAGGTCTAACTATTACTTGCCATTACATGGTTTGGAATTTTTAATCTCAGTTGTGAACCTGGTTGTGATAAAACCCTCGACATAGAAATGAATATTGTTTCTTAACTACAAAACCTCCCTTACCACATGGGAGAAATGCTGTGAAAAAATACATATTTTTATTTGTAATCAGGAAGAAAGACCATTATGGAGATTTGTAAACATAAAGCACAATTTGCAATGATTTCAGCCAAGTAGCCTAGACCATCAACTCTATCATATCTTGACAATGTGAATGCAAACAAAAGAAAAGGTTGTCTTTGTCCAATAACAATGACCTAAGAACCATTTAACCTTAAAAGAGCATAACACTTTTAGGGAAGACTGATTTAATGTTTAGTTCAGAGTTGACTCACCATTACCTCAATATGTTTAACACAATTTTACTGGGACAAAATGTAGATAACAGATGTAGCAATATTACATCAACCAAACTGAAAAACCAAAACCTACCAGGTATGGTATAAGCTCCAAGGGTAAGAATATTTGCAAATGTGAGCCACACACCATGGTCACATTTCAGATGACCCAGCTCATGTGCCAGAACAGCCTATTTTTCAAAATCAAAGAAGCATAAAAGTCAGTAGCATGTGCGTGTGTGCATTTGACTGTGAAGTGTAAAGAACATGACAAACAGAAAAAATGAAAGAAACAAAGTTGACCAACAGATAGAACTTAAAGTTAACAACCCAAAACACATTTAGTATGAATCTGGTCTGAACATATATCAAAGAACATCTAAGATACTGTAAGGGAAGGACTAAAACAAGAAATGTACGAAATATTAGGGATGATTAGAACAAAGGAACAAGAAAAGACCTGCAACTCCTTTCTAGACAGAAGCTCCACAAGGCTCGTATGAAC
The DNA here is from genome assembly GCA_019650275.1 of Xylocarpus granatum. Classification (NCBI taxonomy): domain Eukaryota; kingdom Viridiplantae; phylum Streptophyta; class Magnoliopsida; order Sapindales; family Meliaceae; genus Xylocarpus; species Xylocarpus granatum. The sequence continues at coordinate 31,289 of BNST01000033.1, read as the reverse complement.
AACAACAAATGGCTTTTTACCACCTATAGCTAACGTATATGCATTTGGAATGGGACTTTGGCGGACATACAGATCAGGAGCTTCAAGGTTCAGAATTTCAGCAGCCTCAGTCATTAACTGATGAAGTTCAGGAAGCTGATACAAGGAAATAATATAAAAAAATTTGAATCAATTACGTGAGCTGATTTGTGTTGAATATAATATGCCCAACTCATTTAACTTACATAATAATAATAAAAAAAAACAGTGAATGACAAAGAAGTTTTCATATGAACTGTAATAATCACTAGAATAAAACCAACAAAACACACTCGTGAACAACCAAATTCATATGCAATCAAACGTGGATTATTTAGAACATGTCAAGTGACCGTGTTCCACATGACATGACAGATATGGGATACTATATACAACATAGCCATGCCTTCAGGCCATATATATATATATATATATATATATATATATATATATATAGCTTGCTACTTTGATTTAACAAGTATGTCAAGTGCAGTTATCACACTTTTGAAAAGTTTGAATCAGTAACTAACAGAGACACATCACACAATATATCTATCTTCCTCTACCATGTTGTTCATCGAGTATAAACCTGGTTTTTCGATACAAGAACTGAAGTTCCTATATTCTCTAGAAGCATGATTTGCTCCGTCATAGTTCCTGCAATTACAAATTCAAAGAAACTGCTTAATACTGCAACCTCAGCAGAACAACAAGATACTTTGTCATATTACATAAACCACCGCCACAGTGATGCTATTAGATTAAGATCACTTACTGTCACAAAAACACTGATTATAAAGTTAAGACATATTACCAAGTAAAGCCTTTCCCAAATCGTTTAATCCAGGAATCGCCCTCAATAGTAACGTGTTCTAGCCAATTGAAAACAGAAAACCAAACAAATTAAGTCTGTCAAATACTCAGTATAACAAATGAGAAATTGAAGCCCAGCTATATACCATGTGAAATAGTTTGGTTGCTGAGAAAAATATGAGAAAAGTAAAAAAAATAATAATAAAACATTTAATTTAATGTTTCACGTTGCTTTGATTTTCCCCAGAAAGGAAATTTCGCCTCAACTGAACTTAGCATGTGGAAGTCTAACTTTCAACATTGCAATTTCATTTACTCTCCAACTCTCTCGAGAATTAATACAAACACGCGTGAATGAATTAACATATAATTAATCAGACCTGCCTATCAAGAGGGTGTCGAAAATCATCAGCATCAAGGTCCCTAAACACAAGAGAAGCAGCTCTACAAACAGAAAGCAATCCCCCTCTTTGATCCTTCTTCATCGTACCCAACTTAATCCTTGTACCAAACGAACCAAGACTCAGTTTATCCGATGAAAACCCATAGCCAAAACTTAGAGTCATGGGTTTTGGAGACAAGAAGAGAGAGGACGAGAGAAGCACGGTAGCCATTGCAGTATCGGAATTGAAGATAATTACGCTAGAAAGTGAAATAAAAGGGTAAAGGATTAACAGTTGCTTAACGTAGAACGCAAATGCAAAGCTTGTGGGTGTGTGTAATTTTTCCGATGATATTTTTTGTTGGATACGCGCGTAGCCGGACTTATGGTAACTGCTTGGCGCCACTTCGTTTTCCGTTGGTTGACTTCGGCACACGTGTGGGAGCCATTAACCGTGCGAACGAGAAGATTTTTTTTTAAAAAAACGAATAGACCAAGACGTCAAACACAGTTACGTCTAAACGAAGTCGTTTCAACATAATAACGATCGCTTGTTCAACTTCCTCTGCTGAAGCAAACTCTCAGATGGTACAAGGTTTCCAGTTTTGCTAAGCCATTAACGCATGTAAGTTAGATGTTCTTCACTCCATATAGACATTCTGCTTTCAATTTTATTCGAAAGTTTGTCACTGGAAAGTTGAACTTTTAGCTTTTCCAGGACATTTTTTTTGTCTGGAAAATTAACGATTTACGCTTATGACGCTCGGATTTTACCTGTTTGCGTCGCATTATCTTGTGGGTTAAAGGAGAAATTCAGTGAATCGACCGCCAACACCAGATGCAGTGGTCAACCAAGAAAAAGAGCCTGCCCTCCCAGAAATCATCAATATCAAGGTCTTTTTCTCTCTCTCTCTTATATTTGGATGTCAAATTGGATCGTTAAAATTATTTTTATGCGGACTTTTAATGTGGTTTCATTTGCTTTCGTTGACAGATGATTGAGAGTGGAGAAAAAGAGAGGTTAACGGAGCTTTTGCGAGAGAGGCTTGTAGATTGCGGGTGGAAAGATGAAATGAAAGCTCTTTGCAGGTTTTAGCTATTTGTTTGTACAAGTAAAATGATTAATTATCTAGCTGCCCTGGTCTATAATTTATCATTAACAATTCACTGTCTCTATTATTGTTCTTATTTAGGAAATTGTTGAAATCTTACTGATCTTTGAATTCTTTGGTTGGTTTCTAGTATATTTCAGTACAAAAAAGAAAAAAAAATCATTATTAAGATATAGTTTTAAGTTTCCTATCAATTTATTTGTAGATAATTTGATGGTAGAGTATGAATTAATTGATAGGAAGTAGTATATTAGTGTAGCGAATAGAGTGGATGAATCGAATAAGATATGTTAGAATCTTTCCATGGCCCATCAATGGATAGAGAAAACATCTATACTCTATTATCTGCCTCGAGAAGGAAAGGGAGCATTGTATATATTATGGACCAAGTTGGTACTGCTATGTGAAATAAAATCACTAGCTGTCTTGTAAATTTGTTAGTGGGTGATAAAAGTGGATGTTTACTAAACACTTTAGAAGCAGTGCTTTCAAAATATGGAAAACCAAGCCTAAGAGTAACTTGCATATAAGTAAGCATACGAGGGGAAGTTTGGAATATTTATTTTACTACGGTTTTCCAGTGTCAGAAAGAATAGAAGCTTTCCCACATTGCAAGTCAGAGACCACTTTGTAACATCTTCTTTTCTATAATTTGATTAAATTTGTTTCTTGCATGATTTTGATTTACAGTGTGTTTCATATCTTATCAACATTGAAAAATCTTTTGACTCAACAGGGCATATGTAAAGAAGAAAGGGAGAAATAATGTTACTGTCGATGACCTTGTACGTGTAATTACCCCAAAGGGCAGAGGTAGGAACTACTTTCTTTTCTATGAACACTTTTCCTGGTTGTTGATCTGCTCATAATAGTGCACCATATATCTTTAGACTATCAATTAGTTTGATTTCTAGCAGCCAACAAACGGTTAAAAGGGATCCAATTTCCCAAACATATTTTTATGATTTCTAACAACCAATAAATGATTAAAAGGGATTGATTGTCCTTCCACACATGTTTTGGTGTACCTTCTTTTGTGTTTATGTGCTTGTCTTAGGTATAACTTTTTTCTTGATGGACTCTCATCTTTTTGATACATGCGACATGTTAATTTGTAGTTTTATGCTTTCTGACAACCAATAAACATATAAAAGGGAGCGGATCAGCCAAACATGTTTTGTTGTACCTTCTTTTGTGTTTATGTGCGTTCTTAGTTATAACTTTCTTCTTTAATGGACTCGCATCTTTTTGATACAATAGAAAAATAAACACATTGTAGTTTTATGAGTGTTTACTTTCACTATTCTATCAGATTTGAAATTGTCAACACTCAACTTGCAGCTTCAATTCCTGATTCTGTAAAGGCAGAACTGTTGCAAAGGATTCGCACTTCTCTTGCATCTGCTGTGCTTTAATCACTGGCATGATATAAACAGTATGAAGTGTAAACCTATTGTCAAATAGTTTTATTAAAAGCTCTGTTTAGTTTTCGTACCATCCATAGGTGTGTAAATTCTTAAGGGGTGGATTCAGCTATGATTCTCTGTGGGATAGCAAAATGTCTTGCGTTGAAGATAAAGGTTTTATAATCCAATGATGTTATCATAGACTCCTGGAAAATTGATGTGACATTTTCATAATTCCTGATAATTGCTGGTTATGAAACTTTGGAAACTTATGAATGATTGCGGTTTGATAATTGTAGAAGTTTTCCAGTGTATTTTCATTACTCTTTCCATTTGAAGTTGGGCGTCAGCTTTCAGGGAACTGCAGAACAATTTTGTGAGCAAGGGGTCAGTTCTGATTAGTAAAAACAACCCATGTAATGCTTTGAATCAAGCAGAGAGGTAGGAAGAAAACAGAGGCTGTTATCGACCTAATGCAATATTGGAAGAGAATCAGGAACTGATGGGTAAAGAAAAAGCGACCTCGGTGCAGAATCAAGCCATATATTATTGTGACATGCAGGACTCGTTTTAAAGAAGAATCCATGTGGAAGTTGCTTGATCCAACCTGTTCTTTAGGACTTGATGTCCGCTATACTTCTCAACTATTGAACACCCAATCAAAGATTTGATACCAGTTTTATGGGCAGTTCTGCGATGAAAACTAAATGATACTGAAATAGATTGCCCATCTTTGGAATATATTTTAATACGATCTACAATCAAGAGCTCAACATGGATCAACAGTCAAGGTCTCAACCTGTCTTGTCTTTCGAGGACCCATCTTTGTTTCCCGAAGGGGCAGAATTCATTTTAAGCCGTCCACGTTTTGATCCAGTGCCCCCCTCATTTTTCTGCTGATGTTGAGATACTTAGTAGTCAGCATACTCTTCATTCCGAGCTTGTAACATCCTACAAACCTACGCCTTCCACTCTTACCAATTTATGCAATTGAATTAAACTCTTCAAAGAATGAAAATCATGCCAATTAGAATGTATTTTCCGCTAGACACTGTATCGGGAACCATTTCATATCAAATTTCGATCGGCAAAGACAACCTTGATTGATGACAGTGGTCAATTCCAGGTTTGAGGAATTAAATAAATAGCACACAAACAGTACACAACACTCGAATTTCTAGTCAGATGAAGAAAGGGTTCAGTAACACCAGGATACAAACATAACACTGTTGCAATGCTCTCTAATTTATCCAGAACATCAGATACAGATAACAACTACCAGAAACTCGATGGATAGAGATATTATGGCCTTCACCTTTAAAGGCACTCATTCTGCCCTTTCACATCTTCCTAGTGTGTCCGTGAAACTACAATAATATCATACATAATACATAACATGAAGGTTCGGGGAGGATTCCTCGGGAGACACAAATGCATTTATTTAGTTGGCTCACACAGCATTTCATACTTTTCACAGGAAGATTCATACAACAAGACTATAGCCCCAGCTTGCGCTCTTAAGGAAAACTGGTGAAAAGCAGGCAGCTTTCATCAACCATAATCCTGCTACTTTTTCATAATTCTGCTAATAGATTTAGCTTATACTGAAGAGCCTGCTTGTTCACAGAGGTCCAGGAGATCAAGAGTCTGCATAAACCACCATATAAAATGGGTTACTTGTGGTTAAAATGTTGGTCCTTATCAAAACTTCAATGAAATAAAAAAGTGAGAGCAGGAATCCAATAAATATGTACAATTATACCTCAGGAACTGAGAGCTCAAGGCGAAACTTGGGGCCATCATAGTGATGTAAAACAGGCCTGAAAGCATCTTCTTCCAAGGCCATGCACACTTTTCTAACACGGGTCCTTACCTGTTTATTATATCATTGTGTAGTGAGCATAACTGATTTGTGGTGAGTCAATAAATGAGAGACACATTCAAGAAAACTAAATCCAGACATTGTTGTGCAAATTTTACCTGAGCAGGAAACCTTGATTCCCCTTTACACTTTTTGTCTTCCCAGGCTGTTGGATCAATGTTGGAACCTCCAAAACTTGCTGCCTGTACAAAATCAATATGTGACCACAAAGTCAAGAGATATAAGCAACTGTGGCGTGGAGGGGCAAAATATATATTACTGAACTTCCATAACCACTGGTCAAAAACATTGACATAAAGGTACAATATTTTACTCACTTCCACTAAGTCCTGATCTAATTAAACTTTTCCAAATTAATGGATGTTAAATATAAAAGAAATTTAAAGCTAAAACTTACCTCAAAAATTCCATGCAATTGATGAGTAGTATAATTATAGAGGAAGAGAGGTAACCCTGGTGTTATTGCCCGGACTGAATCCCTATATCTTGGAGGTAAACCTATTAGAATAATACAGCAATCCTTATGAAAGAAGCATACATACACATCAAAAAGGGAAGCTAAATTCTAAGATGAAAACTGATTGCAAAACGTTCATGCTGCTTAGCAATCATCACAATGACTGGCATTCATTGCTTGACATCAAGATAAAAGCAACAAAGATTTTGCCTTTCAAGATTAAATCATTTGGCATAACACGAATTATGAATTCTCCATCTATTTAATGGCACAAACTTGATTTATGTCTTTAAGATGGCCAAAAGAAAATTAAAAAAGGGGTCAAATTACCAAATAACTGGCGCTTTAAATCTTCCTGCATTGTGTCATTGTTACATACGAAGATGTATCCTCCAAGCACCTCATTTCTAGGGAGTGTCTCTGTTGCAGGCAAAGTCTTGAACCTTTTGTCAAGTGCACTGTTTGCATTGTTATCACTGTTGTTATTGTTATTGCTGTTGTAGTCAACCTCTTTGACACTGAGATTTTTGCCACCATATTTGTTAACCATCAGGTTTCCCATATTGTGCCCACTGTTTTTCTGGTACACAGCATTCATATTGCAAGCACCATTCCTGAAGGAACTTTTGTTAACATTTTCAGCAGCTTTAGAGTCCAGATTCAACATGTTGAAGCTGAAGTTAAAGCTCTCCAAGTTATTATTTTCATGGTACATAATTTTCTCCCGAGGCCTTATTTCAGCCAGGCCCTTTGAAAGATCAAGATTGTTCATTCGCTCCCCCTTTGACCTAGTCTGCTCAGCCAACCTTGAAGCAGCTCTTAACCACGATTGATCCTCAGTAGCTCTTGATTGCCCCCGAAGCTCATCACCTAATTGCCAAAAGCTATTCATGTTGTCCATCTTGCAAATCCTACCATCACACGCAGGACATAAAAAATCTAAGAAAGAGCCAAAAAAATTTGATACAGAAGTAAAATGATATATTCTACAAAAACCAAACAGATGAAAAGCTTCTAACACATACTAAGCATGTTAGAAAACATATCAAGACAACTTTAATTCTATTTCAATTAAGCCGAGATCATAATACCAATGACCCAGTGATGAGATCAACAAGGAATCCCATCATTGTGTTCAAGGAATCCCATCATTGTGTTTAACATAATATGTAAAAGGGACTTGTTCAGTGGGCACATAACAAGAGCATGAATTCTATAAATTGGATGATCCAAGCACCAATGTGGGCGATCCTTCCAAGCACCACAGGCAAAATGAGGAAGAAAACAAAATAGGCTGGAGATCTGTGAAACTCTGCAGATTAACAGGGCAAAGCACACAACAACAAAGTCCCCATACTCACCTACTTAGCAGAGAAAGTTCAGTTTTATCAAGAACAGTTCTAAATCTGAAAAAATGAATCTCTTCCAATGATCAAAATAACTGAGGGAAAAAAAAAGAATCATTAGATATGACAGAAATTTTTGTCGAAAGCAAATTAAAAAAAAATTGATGTTAAAAAAATGCTAGAACCTTCAGAAATATCTCTTATTTCCATTATTAAAGTAAAAAAAAACTAAAAATAGGAAATATTAAATCCAAGTGAAACAGAAATTTATGGAAACATTATTGTGAGAGGAAAAATTCTAGGAAAGGTAATATCAGACATATACTTCACAAAAAACTCCCCCATCTGTGTTTCTGAGAAACAGATAAAAGAGTTTTCAGCTTCTCATTCACAGAACCAGACAAACCCTTTAACATTCACTTTGCTTATAAGAAAAAATAAAGCAGCTTAAAAGCAAAAATGTCGTTTAAATTTAAGTGTTCATCAACCCATTAGAAAAAGTTTCGGAATTGAAGTTCATATTCTTAACATGCGGAGAGAAGTACACAAAAACAGCAAGAGAGAAGCATTAAAAGTTCAAGACTACTCGCTCTTTCATTTTCCAGTCATTTCACAGAAACAAAATTAGATCTAGGAATAAAAAAGTACAAACAAACTCAAGGTCAACTAATTTCGACTTCAACCGGCAGCGCTTGTGCAAATTTAAGTCCAGCATGAAGTATTCAACTCAAAAGGACACCACAAAAAGCAAGCAACTTCAACACTGTAACAACTAAAATCAACATCGAACAAGTACATTTTAAACTGTAAAATACAAAAATAAAATGAACAAAAATCAAGAAATCTAGCTCAGATGCAGTTAAGAACTAACATGTTAATAATAAAATTTCGAAGAGGATTTAAGACAAGAATTCGGATCAAACAAAACAACAACCCTAGATTTGAGGATTCCAGATAGAGGGATGAAAGAAGCGAGTACCTTTTCTTTTCTGCCAAACAATAACGCCGGCAGCACAAGAGAGACAGGTGGAAAGAGAGATCTAAAAGACCAAAGGACGATTTTTTTTTATAAAATTGTATTTATACTCCGATATGCCCAAAATACCCCTCTAGATTTGTGTTTTTGCAGTTTTTGCCACTTGGGTTTTTTTTGAATTTTTGAAATTTCATTTCCGAGTTTCCATTTTTTGTGTTCGCGTAAATAAATATCTTATCACGTTCGTTCCTTCCTTCCTTTGGTCAGATTTTAATTGTAATATAAATTATAAATTTTTTAAATTGTAAAATAATTTGTATAATATTAAATTTATTATTTTATTTAAAAAAATTCTCATTGGATACTGAATTGTCATTTCACCTACTTTAGCAACGGAATTAACGACAAATTATATTTTTTATGCGCCGTTAGCAGCCGACCTTCCTAATCTCTAACGGCACGCCCGTGATAAAGCCCACGGGTCTTGGAGAAATAGGCCGGCTTGGTTTCTAACATATTTGTACTGAATCGGTTCACCAATTTCTGTTGTTATTTAATATTTATTTATTTATTTATTCATTTTAAGAGTGAAGAAAAATAATAAATAATCACGGCAGTTGAAAATTATAGATGTAAAATTAAGAAAAATTAAAAGTTTTGGATTTTGTAAAATTGTCACTGATATATATATTTTTTGGGAAAGTAATACAAAAGTGTTAACGTGTTAAAACTGGAGTTAAATTTCAAAATTTCAACTACGAAAACGAGATTCGAGTCTCTTGACAATTAAGCCCAAAGTCCGCAAACCGCCTCGCCTCACGCTTTTCGCTTAAGTCACCGCCTTGACACACGGTGCTAGGGTTACAAACTTACAGCATACACAGATTCTCGCCCACGACCATTTGTCCGTTTAACAAGCGACAGAGAGAGAAAGACGCCATGGACATGCAAAGCGACTTTGATAGATTGCTCTTCTTTGAGCACGCTCGCAAACAAGCCGAAGCTACCTACGCCAAAAGCCCTCTCGATGCCGATGTTCGTTTTCGTTTCATTTCTTTGATCTGCTTCTTTTTTATTGTTTTGTTTTTACTGTTGATTTTTCTCATTTTTCTTGTTTGTGAGAAATCGTGGGAAATTGATGTGTGTGTTGGAAATTATTTTTTCTGTGTTGGATTGTTTGACATGGCGAGTATTTGATTTTTTGTTCTCGGTGCAGAATTTAACAAGATGGGGAGGAGCGCTTCTTGAGTTGTCTCAGTTTCAATCCGTTCAAGATTCGAAGAAGATGATTTCAGGTGCTTGCATTTCTATATGAATTATTTATTGTTAGTCGTTTATTTATGCTGAATGTTTTTCCAAGTCATGCATTTTAGTCTGGATAAATATTAATAGTTACTTTCTGCGCTACTGGTTTATTTGAGCTTTCTATATGCACGATAACTTATAACTTTTTGATGTAACAGATGCTGTTTCAAAGCTGGAGGAGGCACTGTTGATTATCCCTAACAAACATGATACTTTGTGGTGCCTGGGAAACGCTCATACTTCTCATGCATTTTTGACTCCTGACCAGGACGAGGCTAAGGGGTATTTTGACAAAGCATCTCAGTACTTTCAGCAAGCAGTTGATGAGGTTTCTTTACCCTCCTCTTTTTTTCTTTAATGTATAATTTGCAGCCACGCATAAACTCACGCTCATTATGATTGCTATATTTTTGGGGTTTTGTAGGAGCCCTCAAATGAACTTTATCAGAAGTCTTTAGAGGTGGCTGCAAAGGTACTTATCTAACATTTCTTTTGTTATTATGTGGTTGGGCTGTCTTGTTTCAAGAACTTATAAAAGATTTTGGAAAGTTCTGTTTCGAAAGCTTGAGTTGACTTAAAATTTTGAATATACTACTTGGTTCTACTAGGTTCGGGTTCTATATTTGATGAAGAAAGATAGATTCTGTTTCCATAACTTGGTAGCGATGCCATGCAATGAGGAAGAGAAGGGGTTGATTGTGGATATTGATGGGGTGGGAGGAAAAGTTTAGGGTTGCGTTTATTATACTTCATATATCCACCTGCAATATGCCATGTGGGGTTTGGATGGAATTTTCCTATCTTTAAGGCAATAGGAAATACATGGCAACTCTTTCTTACGAGTTTGGAAGAATAAGGTGAGAATAAGATGGTAGAGTTCTTTGAGATGTTATGGAAGGTTGAACATGATTGGTTCTTGAATTTAGCTCGAGATTGCCTTTCCATTAAATTTGTAGCTGCACATGCTGTTGTTGTTTGGATAGTGTAATAATAATGGATTCATCATCTAAATAAAACATACAGTTTCTCTATCAAGTTACTTTCTAGATCAGAGAATTAACCTATAACGCTTGTCCACTGGAAGCATTTTAAGTGATGGTGTCAACAAGTATGTGGATACATCCAAGTGATTCTTAGGCAAGGACTTGATCATTCTAATATGGCTGCTTCACAGTTTAAGAGTATTGTTACAGAAATGATATAAGTAGACCCTGACATTGTTAGTTATGCATAGTTTTTTCTTTATATGACATTCCAAATCTGCTTGTATTTTATGAGTCACTGTTATAGAAACATTTGAAGTAAATTCCGGATGCTGTTGGCTTTGAATTTTTTTTCCTGTGTATTGTATCTCAGTGCTTGTGATTTTGAATTCTCTTTGCTGGATTGATAGTATTATCCGTGTTTATGTCCTTAGGCTCCAGAATTACACACAGAACTCCATAAACACGGTTTAGGTCAACAAGCAATGGGAGCCACCGCTGGACCTTCTTCTACTTCTTCAGGTGCAAAGGTGATGACCTAAAACTTCTATTTTCCTTCCTTATTAGAAGCTCATATGCTGCTTCTGCGGCGTTTCTCACTAGTAATTATGTTATATGGAATGTTTCCAGCCATCATAGTTCTCTCTAAGCCCGTCTACGGTTAGAATAAAATGTGGTATTGGGCCTGTATCTCTGTTGACCTTTATGTGCCATTTCTCTGAAGGAAGAAGTTTGTTCAATGATTAATGGGTTGTAGGAAGACTGGTTTTGTGACTAGTGTTACTAGTTGATCATTTCTACAATCCTACGTTTGAGTACTGTGGTATTATACTTGGATTGATGCCCTTACTATTTCACATCACTTGTTCAGTTTAGCATGCCTGTTTATTGTGTATATGCATGTGGTGGGAAGAAACTTTTTTGTTTGTTTCTCTGCTCCAAGCCCTGATACTGTAATTTATGCTCAAGCATGGGTTATGCCGTTGTCATTATATTTATTGTTCTGTTCGACTAGTTTTTGTGTTGACTGTTTTGGAGTGGCTAATGTATTCCTTGTGTACTCATATTTGAAGATTGCTGGCTGGGAAATTGCATGGTCAGTTTATGGGTTCTTCTTCCTTAAGTTGGCTAATATCTTTTTCACCCTTGCAGACTGCAAAGAAGAAGAAAAGCAGTGATCTTAAGTACGACATATTTGGATGGGTAATCCTTGCTGTGGGTATTGTTGCATGGTTAGGGTTTGCAAAATCCCAAATGCCTCCACCTCCTCCTACTCCACCACGATAAGTGAAGAACTTGGTTTGTGCCTCAGGCTCTTTGAAGGTTCATTACCCATAAGATGATTGACCTGATTATGGGAGAATTCAGAATTTCATGTGCAGTACCAACCCTTTGGTTACTACATTGATCGATGTTGATTTTCTGGTGTAAACCAATAAATAAGCTACAGGGCTATCTTCTATATGAAATTTTTCCATGGCAATATCTTGTTAAGAAATTTTCTTGTGGTGTCTTATAATTTGGCTTGGATTTCGAATATTACTGTAGGTGGATTCAGAATCATCTGGAAGCATAATCTTTGATTTTGTTTATGCTACCCATTTCTACCTGATGACTATCGTTTGATTGGCATACTCGTTAAGAAGCGTGGATAGTTTCGATAGTTTTCTGTAATAGTAATGGATGGAGATTGTTGTAAAGCTCCTGCACGGTGATGGAGGAAAGAAATTCATTGCAATTGTCATGGTATCCTCTGTAAAAAGGGCTTGATGCTTACATTAAAGAACAAATTTAGTGAAAACAAGCCTCTTAATCTTAGGAGCTGTTAATGGACTTTCATTACATTCATTATATTGGAACGGATCAGGGTGGGTGGGAAGTGACTTGGTAAAAGTTAAATATGGTAATCAACTAACGGGGTCGTTTGTGTCTGCCGATGGCACGTTGTGTAGGGCAGGAAAACTCGAAGTTTCACGTGTACGGGATGATCTGGCAATAAAACGAAATGCCGAAAAGGGTAGTGCTCTTCTTCTTCCCCACGGTTAACACTGAAAGCCAAAGCCGATGGCAGAAACCAAGTTGTACGGTCGTGATACAGCATTCTTGCCACGCGCGCACTCACTAACAACAGCACGTCGGTTTGCGGCGTTCCAAAGCCGTATCTGCTTCGACACGCCCAAAACCACTCGACTCCAAGTCGTAGCCATGGCTATCAAGAGAAGTCCTAAGCGCCTTAAATACTCCTCTCCTCACTTCACTAAGGTTTTCATCTGTAGTTCATCTTTCGTCGTCTGCTCCTCTTTCTTTTTTGTGTTTAATTGTTGTGTATTATCACTCGTTAAATGAACTTGTGTACAAGAACGGGCCACTTGATCGGTTGCATGGATGTAAAACACCGGTTCCTACCGGAGTACGAAATGGGATGACTCAAAATGATTTCTTACTTTCCAATAATCAGGAAAATTTAGATTAACCGGCGATTTCAAGAAATCATCCCATTGTTATATCAATTTGATGCTCAGGATGGCGTTTTGTTAACTTGTAAGAGTTAAAATGTTTCATGTTTTGTATGATAAAATGTTTAGGAAGGTGGGTTGATGTATGTTGAAGCCAATCCATCCGGCGCAGACAGCTGGAAACTGGAACCTGTGGTTGAACTTTTGAAAGAGGGAGCTGTGGGGGTCATTCCTACTGATACTGTGTATGGCATCATCTCACCCCTACATTAATTGCTATGGGGCTGTGTTATGGGTGCACTTTGCAGTTTGTATCTTTAACAGGGTGTTGGTTCTCGTAATTGTAATTGTATATTTTCACATGCAGTTGCGTGTCATTTGGAGCATATTATACATTTCATTAACTTGTGGATTAGCTTTTAACTCTAAAAGAGGATTTCCCTGATATATTGTTTTCTATGGTGGTTTTGTTGTGTCTCGAAGACTGAAAACTAATTTTTGGATCCTGAAATTATTGAAACTTTTAGTATGAATTCATCACCAAGGAGCTTCCTACCAGAAAGTATGTTTATTCCCCACTTAGTGTGTGTTTTAGAGGAAAGGATAAAGGGAAAAAATTAGATCTTACATCTTTTTTTTTGGCTTGGTTGGAGGTATTTGTTTTTTTGGGGGTTCAAAATAATGAATTGTTGTCCCTCTTGACTTCAACTAGCTGTGAATTAAAATATTGAGTCAGTCATTCACTGTGCATTGACATTAATAAGTTGAAGCCTCCCATACTGACATCTTATTTTTTATTTTTACACTAAAAGGGTCCATACTTCCTATATGTTCGCAGGTATGCTATAGTTTGTCATTTGAAAAGCCACTCAGCCATTGAACGTCTTCGCAGGTAAAATGGTGTTGTTTTTCTTGTAGTTACATTTCTGCATTTCCAGCTCTGTGGTGACCATGTTCTCTTATTTTTTCTAATTGCAGAATAAAGAATATAGAATCCTCAAAGGCAAGGAATATTGGTTCTGTTCAGTTACCATTTACCTTACGCCCCCTTTATGGCAAGCTTACATATTTCATTGATGTTCTCTATTTGGAGACTGATGCAGAAAGCATAACATGAGAAGCTTGTTTACACTTGTGCCTTTATTTTCAGTTTTTTCCCGCGCATCTTATCATTTGCAATTTTGATTTCTCCTCATCATTGATGCAGCCTCTAAGTATCTTATGCCGCTCTCTTAGAGACATAGATACATATACAACTGGGTTTCCTCGTGGTGATGGTCAAGGACATGCAAATATATTTCGAGCTGTTAAGCATTGCTTACCTGGGCCTGTAAGAATGTCTCCTTTATCTCATTGTTATTACTAGCAGACAAAATATAAGGTACCATCTCATTATATGTAGTGAATATATGGAAAGAACAACACAATGACTTTTCTCATGCATGGCTTCTGGCTTTTGTGATCTTTTCATCTTATTTGTATCCTGATAGATTTGCATTTCATAGTGGACTTCCAAAGAAAAAAATACAATTGGAATTTCTATGATCACCTTGAGAATTTTTTATAAAACAATTTCTGTGTTGTAATAAAGTTCGGTTGTAATGGATCTCCTTGAGTACATTAGGTTCCTCAAACTTTTAAGTGGAATTATTTCCTGACTAAGTTTCTATGGAACAGTATACTTTTATTTTAACTGCCAGCAAAGAATTGCCTAAACAGTGTGTAAGATACGGGACTACAACAGCCAAATATGCCTGGAGAAAAAATGTGGGTGTCCGTATCCCTGATGATGCCATATGCCAAGCAATACTACAACAGATGGATGCACCATTGATCTCCACAAGGTTGGTTTGGGTTTATACACTAATTTTGTTGTAAGAATTGTAACAATTGCTGGACACAACTCTGAAGAGACAACCACAACTGATAATTAAGAAACACATTGTAGCTTCTGACTTTCTGTCTTGCTTATCTTTATGATCTTAAACTTGATTTGTGTTTCTGGTTGCAGTGTGAAGTGGCCAAAGGAGAATGAATGGATGATAGATCCAGCAGCCATAGCTGACATATATGGACCAGAGGTATGGTTTTAATTAATGAGAGTAATTTTGCATTTCAGGCATCAAAATTTCACTAGATTTATGCTATACCTCGCTGAAGGTTTCACATGAGAAGTTCAAAGTGTTGCTACAACTTATTCAAAATCAACCTATGTATGTCTGTCAGGGATCTATCTTTCTTGTTGTTGATCTTGATTTGTGTGTTTATTTTATTTTAGGGCCTTGATTTTGTTGTTGATGGTGGTGTAAGAGTGGCTGATCCTTCCACTGTTGTTGACATGACTCGGGCCTCTCCAAAAATCATACGGCAAGGAAAGGTAGTCATTGTATTATTCATCAAGCGTTGGTTAGCTTATGTACACATATCAAAACAAGATTGTGTTGATAACTCTGTTTCCTCTCTGAACTGGGGAATTCAGGGACCCAAATTATACTGGATGGAAGAGGAAGATGCTGATTCAGCCACAATTGATGATCTAATCCCTTCTGCCACCTAAAAGTTCATTCACGCATCTTGACAGAAAACCGTACAGAATTATAATTCATCTGCTTTTGAAGTCAGACCATTAGTTTTGCTCGCACTAACTTCTCAGTTTTGAGTTGAAGAACTAGCATCATCCTGCATAGAGAATACAAAACATGTATGATTTGTAGACGTGTGTTCAAGATATGTTACAGTAGAAAAGTTTTTGGTAAAAACTATTTACCTAGGTTAGTGACTGCTAATTGTCTATGTCATGTACTTGCTCTTAGTCTTCAGTTCTCTTCTGAAATTTATTTGACAGTAAATGCTTTGGCCAAGCAATATGTGGCTAATTGTTTTAACGCCAGCATAATCCATGTTATTTTCATGGCTGTCCACTTGAGCATGTAATAAATTAGTAGACATACACCTGAAAGAGTTCAAACACCACTTTGGAACCGGCTTTATTTGGTCCCGAATTGTTCAATTTTTTCACTTTATAACAGGAAAAACATTAATCCTGAGAGGACCACTTGTGATTTGATGGCCTGGATCCAGAGGTTACAATTCAATTTTGTTCAATTTCAGGCAAATGCATCAGGGCCAATGGTCCTGCTTAATATTTAGGGTCCTCTGCCTTGCTAACACATTTATGCCGATCTTCTTTTCTACCCTGCCCTCGTTGACAGGTTCGTGGAATTCAATGGGAAGTAATAAGTTTTCCGAACTGCAAGAAATGCATAGTCAACGGATTTAGTAATTCATAGTCATAACACATAAATAAAGAGGCTAAACAGAAAAGGCTGCATTTGGGTGAATTATCTTACCATTGAGTTAGCATTTTATACTCTGGTCTTATTACTGAAAACATGGAAACTTACATACCGGAAGTTAATTCGTTTGTGTTTGTAAGTTTCTATCACAATCACGTTATTTAAGCTTTAGGAATTACAATGCTAAGAATCCAACTATCACATAAATATATATCAAAATTCCGTGTGATCTTTTCGAATTTTTGCTATTCACACACTTAAAACTCTGGAAACACAGATTAGACATACTTCTTGGATGACATTTTTGCAATACGAGGAGCAATAATGTAGCAACAGCTAGACTTATTCAGTTTTCTTATTTTCAGGAAAAGAAAAGACAAAAAAAACATCGCAATAAATAAAAAGGATCTACTAGGCTGGCAAATGGTAGTTGATGAGGAGTGTGAACTTCTTTAAATTAGCAGTTATGACACTGACAACAATAGTTGTGGTAGTTGTTCTTAACTCTTTTTGTAGTTCCTCAACTTAATGCAATGGAGAAGAACATTAGATGCATATACTTTCAAGTGTCAACCACATCTTGCGGTTCACAGGAATCAAAGTTTCCATCTTCCTCGTTTCTGGTTAATTGTGAAAGTTTATTGAAGTTTCTGAAATGGGGTTGTTCAACTTTCTTAAACTAAGTGTCTGTCTTGCAATGGTGACGATAGGTGCATTAAACTCAGCTGAGTCAAAAGTTTTCGTTCATTTTGATCGAGCTCCTCCTGTGCGGTCAAGGTTCTCCACTGCTGTTTTTCAGTATTCATTTGTAAGGCCAGATGGTTCTGATGCATGTGAAAACGACTGTTCTGTTCACTGTGAGGTATCAATTCTCTCCATCATTCTTCTTCATTTTTGTTATGATTAATTGTAGGAGCATTTGGTCGTGTGGGCAATTTTTATGTTTGTTTGTGAATCGGGGAGCTTCTCCATTCTCGATGTTGTAGACCAGTTGTTCGAGAATTTTGTGCCGAGATCATCATGGATTCAGTAGCACGATCATTGTTATGTTGACATTTGAAATTGCGTGATAAAGTTGATACATTATGCAGGTCCAAAAGCCAGAGGCCTGATTTTTGTACTCGGCATTCTTTATTCTGCATTATTTGGTTTTTGGACAGATTAATCTTTTTGTATAAACTTACTTTGTGGGACAATGTTCTCTCGCTCCTTCTCGTTTATGAAAATTCATTATGGTCCTTTAGGAGGTCCCATGTTAACAAATGTCTTTGTAATTGTCAGCTGTGCTTAGATATTAATGGGACATCTAAAGGAACGTATGTATTTATTAAGGTCTATCATATTGACTTCAGATATGTAACTTGCAATGTGCAGCTTGATGGCCAAATTTTGAGACATTGTCCTACAGATGTTATTGTCTTACAAAACTTAAGAGTAAATCATGAGCATGATTTCGTTCTCAATGTTACAACCAGCAGTGGAGAAAGAAACTCCGCTGCTTATTCATGGTTCATTGGTAAGTATATCTGTTCCCCCTGTATGTGATTGTTTCTCAGTATTTCACAAGCTCTCATCAGATGGCCATGAACTATCTTTCAGTTCATAAAACAACATTTACACTTTATTAAGTTTGTTACTTGATGCAGCTAACAGTCAGCGAATGCATGATCTTGCTAAAGAGGACAGTAGATGCTTGGTTTTACTCCAAAACTCTTATATCTAGGATTCTTACTTCCTGTTTGTTTCATATTTTTCTAATAGATACAATTCCACCAACTGCAACAATTTTGAGCAAACAGAATTACACAAATGCTGAGAAAATAACTGTTGACATCAAATTCAGTGAACCTTGCACTGGAAAGGGTGGCTTCAAATGTGTGAACTCAACGAACTGTGATGTGAGTAGCTCTCTTGCTCAGAACATGTCTTTTACAGTATCTCATGCAAGTTTCCAACAATATGCTATGAACTGTAAGAGTTTAGAAAGTTGTTAAAGTTAAGAGGAGTTTGTTGTTCCTTTGTGTAGTATAAAGATTATTTGAATTTCAAATCTTATTTTCTTTTATAGGTCATCATAAATGGTCCAGCACAAGTGCAGGCATCTTCACTTCAAATCATCAAACCTAAGATCAGATATAGCCTTGATATTATTCTTTCATTGGAAAGTATATATGGGCGTGTGGTAATCAAAATGGCAGATAAATGTTGTACAGATATAGCAGGAAATGCTTTTACAAGGACAAATAGTTCCATTATAGTCATTCGCTTTGGTAAGACATTGGACACCAATCTAATTCAGTGAGAATGCTGAATCTGGTTGAAATTATGTCACTTCTTTTTTCATTCTATTACTCATATCTGAATGATTGTCATAGATAGAAGACCAGTGCTGGTTGATTTATGGATGTCCCTTCCAGCCTACGAGTTGGAAATCAGCGGCGTCCCTAGAACTGTCCTTGCAACTAATAAACTGGAGGACTTGGAAATTTTCTTGGATTTCAGTATTCCCGTTATGAATTCAACAGAGCAGATCCTAAACACTTTTCTTTTGAATTCTGGTAACTTGAAAGCTGCATATGGTAGAAGCCACATGAATCGCCGGTTTGTGTTTAAAGTAAGCAGTAAAATTCATTTTTATAAAATATTTCAATGCAATTTTCTTGACTGGTTCCACTGGAAGCTGAGTAAAATAAAATTATAGTGACTAATGCCTTGCCTTTTGTAGCTCAGAGATATACCAAAAACTGAAATAATTACACTTGGACTAGAAGCTGGTTTTCTTATAGGCATAACAGGAACTCCCGTGTCACCTGTTGCCTCGCTTGAATTCCTCTATGGTATGTTATTCAACAGCGTGTACTTTTTAGAGTGGATCCTGTAATTCCTTTTTGTGTGTTAACTTGGAGCTAAATGATGAATTTGCCTCTAAGATTCTGCTAAGCCTGCGGTAGGACTGAGCACCAGCTCTCCAAGCATAACCAGGGACCCTGACATCAAAGTTCTTGTTGAGTTTACAAAGCCAGTTTTTGGCTTTGAGGCATCCGTGGTAGATGTGGATGGGGGGAGAATTACAAGGCAGGTGCATAAAGTTACTATTAAACGACTGATCTCAGATAACTGCAATTAATGATATCACAGTAGCTTATCTCATAAACTAGGAATACAGAAAACATTCATAGAAAGGGATTAGATATATTACAGCTTTACATTTTTCTTCTTTCAGGTTTAAGGCACTTTCAAGAGCTCTATATTCGTTGACTGTCCAGGCACTAACTCGGCATGTAGTTACAATTTCTATTCCTGCTGATAAAGTCAATGACATCTCAGGAAACTTAAATATGGCATCTAATAGACTTGAAGTGAAGCACTGTAAGAAAAATTCACTTGTGTTTTCTCTGCTAGTAGTTACTTCTGGATCACACATTCCCATATTCAGATCTTGTGGATCCAAAACATTTCAGGATTTTTATTTTATGCAGCATGCTGTGTCTTTGCAGGCAATTTGCCTTGGAAGAGAATATTTTTTCTTTCCTTGTAACAATGTGGTGTCTATGTTTATATAGCTATTTCTCTACTTAAGACTTGAAGTTACTCAGATTCAACACCTGCAATATCAACTGCACTACACTCATTTGTGACCGCGGGACTGCTATCAACATCACTTGTAGCTGCTATTCTTTCACTCTCCTCTACAAATCTTGGAGCAATAGGCACTCTTAACTCCGGGGTTACTGATTTTGTTGTTTCTAACCCATCAATGAATCTACATGTAAGTAAATCAGAAGCCTGATAGTCTCAAAAAATTCAGTACTGTTCATTTTTCTAAGTTATTACTCGCACATCATATATTCTATCCGCAATTATTTTAGTTTGGTTTAAATATGTCAAAATTTTTCATCGTAGGGAATGGTTGGACATCTACAAGTTTTTGTCCTTTCTGATTGGCTCTCGGCTAACCAACCAATTGAATATTCCGAGACGACAAAAGGTCTTAGATGGCTCATACCTCGTCAAAAGCTTCCCTGGAGAAAGGACAGTGTTTCAGTTTGGCCTAACCAGGTTCATTTATCTAAAAGGAAGCTCAGAAAGCAATTTAGATATTTGGCCATTGGATCTTCTCAAGAAAGATATTATTATCAAAATGGCTTACATTTAACCAACTCATCTTGCTCACAGTATGACCTGAAGTTTAGCTGGCCCTTTGGACGGCACAACATAAGTATGAAAAATGCTCCTTATGGACTATTTCTTAATTCCAGTGAATACTTCACTTATTTTCTGGTTAGTATCTACTACATACAATACTTTTCTTTACTTCAAAGAGAGAATTTTTTAATGAATACAGTTGATTTTTTTATTCAAAAAAATTTGTTAACTCTTGTACCAATGGTCTTGCAGAGAGGAGAGCCATTATCTGCTGGCAATGTTGTAAAAAAATTGGAGAACTACACTGGGTAACTTCAAAATCAGCCTCTCATATAGCATCTCAATATTTAATAAAACCAACTTTCGGATCACTGCAGGTAATTTAGTTATTTTTGTTTTGATTTGAAATTCTGAATTGTGATTGTCACCTTGACAGATGGCAAGATTTAGAGATGAACTTGTTCTGGCTTGGCGTGGGAGGGGGTAGCTTACTCATAATCCATTTTCTAATACTACTCTTCCTTAGATGGAGGATAGGAATTCCAGCTCAGGGGATGCTTTCAGTTCCGAGATTTGAGCTCTTTCTTCTAATTCTCATGATACCTTGTATCTCTCAGTCTTCAGCATTTGTAATAAGAGGTAAGAAATTATAGTTATGCTCTCCAGTTTCAACAGACCATCTTCTCAGATTTATGAACTGAAGGCTACATAATTGTTTTCCGATCAGGTGGTACTGCTGGGGGAATAATCACTGGAGCATTATTGCTTGCCATCCCGGCGGCACTTGTTATATCTGTGTTTCTTTTTCTCGTGGTTGCAATTTTTTTAGGCAGTTTTGTACAATATAAAGAAATCAGGCACGTGGCTAAAAGGGAGCAGTGGCATGTAAAAATATGGCTTTTCTTCACAGGAAGGCCTACCACTGGAAAATGGTTTTACAAGGAAGGGCTGCCTTCAATTTTCTTCCCACTCTTTGGGATTCTTTTTGAAAATAGAAAGGGTCCTCCATTGTTTGTTTTTGTTGATGAGAATGATCCAAATACCATGCCTAAGTGGACTGAAAGCGAGCAAGGTGGGATTGGAAGAATGAGAGCTGTCAGTTCGGATGACAGCAATGAAGAAATCAGAATTCCTACATCCGGGAGGCTATTGGGGTTTGCTAGGTCCTCCTATATCATTCTTGACCTTTTGAGAAGAATCAGTATGGGGATAATATGCGGAGCATACACATCAAATAACTTGAGCCAAAGCATTTTGGCTTTGACAATCACACTGATACAATTCATGTGTTTATTTATTCTCAAACCATACATCCGAAGAGGAGTGCACATTGTAGAGATACTTTCTCTCTTGTGTGAGATAGGCATCTTTGCCATATGTATCAGGTTGAATGGCTCAAATCCAACTGAAGCAAAAACTCTGGGATTTTTAATGCTGGCTCTCCTGTTCCTCACATTTATTGCTCAGATGATTAATGAGTGGTATGCTATGATAAAAGGCATTTTAAGAGTTTCCAAGATCCAAAAGAATTCTTTCAGGCTTGGATTGAAGTTTGTCGCCAAAGGCCTTGTGTTGCCTTTCCTCCCAAGGAAACATTGGTCAAGGGTCATACCTGGTTCCTCAAGACCAATAACAGACCTAGCTCCAGCCCTTCCTCAAAGTCTGGAAACTGAATATGGGAGACGAGGTATACGAGGATCTAGTGCTGATCCCTTTAGTGCCATGACTGCAACAGTAGTCCCCGTACATAGTCCTGGCTCACCAGGCCTTATCGTTACTCAGACAGCTGGTTCACCACCTCCAGAAACATCTCTTGCCCAGCAAAGAGTTGCAGACGGTAAGCGGGGAAAGGGACTCAAGTTGGACCAAAAGAGTGAGCTGAAGAAGCTAAGGGAGTTGGCAAAGGCTAGTTTTTCTGGGGATTCAATGGGTGAGGGAGCCAGTACCAGTAATGCATTTAGGCCGCAACCTCTTTCTCCTGAAACCTCCTTGGATAATCCTCAAGCCTCCCCTGACAAATTCAAACACTGATGTATGGACGTGATTGAGGCAAATGAGAAGGGTGTTAAGGTTCAACAATTTCCTCCACCTCACATTTTTTTTCCTAGTTTGTTTCTCTTGAAATACAGCATGGCTTATGTAATCAAGTCCAATATTTTAACCTAATTTATGTGTATTTATGTAAACTGGAAAATAGATTTTCTGCTTACAGATAATCCAAAAATTCAGATTTCTTATAGTTAGAAATGTAACTGAGATTTTGAAATGGATTCATGTACAAATTCCCAGGACATACAGCCTCATCTCAGAACACAAAAATTCCTCATTGGCTGAAAAACATACGTCTGGGAAGGTAAAATGCTCTGAAAGCGATCTTTAGCATTGCATTCGTTGAAACCCAACTAGGCTGCTGTACGTAATGCAAAATGCAGAAATTTTGTAAGCAATGGTGTTAGCACTAGAGCCTTAATGGCTGGCAACACAAAATCATCCAGCCAAAGTTTATTTTGAGGACATGTAACAGAGAAATGCTGCGGAAAATAACCTACATATGCCAGTGAATTGAACCAAAAGTTTCCATGCCACCCCATTTTCGTCATACATAATCAGGCTGATTCTGGTAATCTTCCCCACGAAACTCTGAGAAGGATTCTCGGAGTACCTGTTGCTCCAATGGAAGTCACAAGCAAACAGTCAAGGCCATGCACAAGTCAATTGCTGTTATACATAACAAGAAAGACAACTGGAATACCATTAACCTCAATGATAGCACCCGACCGAGTCGCACTGATCAAAAATCCTTCTGAACAAGTTGGCAACATTGCTTCATCTTCAAGCCTAACCAAATCCCGCCATTGAATCAATCTAGGAACGACATGTTGCCAAAAAATCGAGACATAATCAGTAATGTTCTTCACACATGTTTCCATTGCTTCATCAACTGGTACAAAGATTGTCAATCTTGGCTGATTTTTAAACCATGCTAATTACATATCAAGAAAGGCGGCCGTGCCGTTACAATATAACCTCTTGAATTTAACCAACCTGATGCCTGACTATAAAAATCAACATCAAACCCAGATGTTTCAAGCTGAGTAGAATAATTATCAATCTTCATAGTTGAACAAGGACTCGGGCGCAGGTGCTGAATGCGAAGAAGAAGAAAAGGTGACATGAAATGAAGAATTAAAGAACTCATCCATTCCATATATGACCAAATCCGCTTCGTAACACATTGGAGATTCTTGAATCAAAACACCATTAATAGACAACGGGTTGTTTTGATCTGAAGTGGTAACAATCAGGTAACGATTTGACGACAATGTGTGAATTCTTGAGCCAAAACCAGGAGTCTTGAGGCTATCTTGGGCGGGCGAGCCTTACAGGCGAAAGTTGGCCTGATTGAGCAAACGAAAAATCAGATGGAGCGAAAATGGTGATTACTTAATAATCAAGATTGAGTATCTTGGACGTCATTTGAAGGATAAGTCCCCAGGAAAGATGGCCTGAATTTGAAAGCGTTTCCACTCCATTTAATAGTGTCTTAGGAGATGCAAGAGCAAAGGTGGAGCAGACAGAAAAGATAATGAGACCGAAGACAAGGGAATTTGCCGTGCAAGAATTGGGGTTTGAGAGTTTCTGTTAGATTTTCTTGCCTCTGTCCGTGTCCGTGTGTCTGCAAATAAACAGATTGCCAAGAGTTCCAAGATAGATTTGTGAGGGTCGAACTTGGTGAAAGACTTCAAAGGGCGCGAAGGGAAGAAGAAGCACGGTTTTTAGCCACGTGTTTAATATGGACCAATATTTTATTTATTTATTTATTATAATTTAATTCTGATTATAAAAATAAATTAATAACTCAACTGACGAATATAAAGAAAATTTATTGTAATAAAAAATAATAAAATTTTATATAAAATAAAAAAAACAGCGACAGCGTGCTGTCACGTGCGCGTGCTGTGTGCACATAAATTTTTGGCCTCGGATAATCCATTGAAGGAAGGAGGAAGGTTTCTTCTATTTTCTCTCGGAGAATATATATTACACTACCGAAAGCATTGACTCGAGGAGCAATTTGTGGAATGTCATCTTCATCAATGACTACTTCACGGTTGCAAAGCTCTGGAATGCTATCCAGAGGACAATTACTTTATCTCTGCAACCGCTTTTCTTTCCTCACTTCTCAGCCTGGTAAGTTTTCCTTTCTCTTCTTAACTTTTCCCTTTTGCTTTCATTTCCGTTGGTTTCTTTCCATTTCTTGTCAGAATAAGCGTTTCCTTTCTCGTTTTTGTTTTAGATGTGAAGGAAAGGGTTGCTGATGGCGTGAAAAACAAAAAGGCAAATTCTCTCTTTCGCTATTTCATTAATCTTAATCTTTTTTTTTAAGAAAAAAGAAAATTGATTTGTTCTTGTATTTTATTCAAGTATATCTATTATATATATTTTTTTTATGGAAATATATTATCATACTTTTTCCGTGCGGTTCAAGACTTCGATTGGGTTCTGATTGATTATTTGTTTACTCGCCTGGAGAAACTTTGCTAAGTGTTTTATTGTATGTTTAAGCTTTCGCATCGGAGGACAAATGGGTTTGAGAGGAATTGCTCAACTGCTACGTACAGTTTGCTTCATTTTCTTGGTTGATTAACTGTGCGTGGCTTATGTCAGTTTGTGTTGCTCTTTGCCAATCTTTCATTGTTCCTTCCTTTAGCTTTCGACCTGAAGGAATAGGGAAAATAATCAGTCCTTTCAACATAGGACATGAGAAAATAGAACCTTGTCTCAACTTAATACAAATATTTCAGTCTTAATCTATCATTGAGATACTAAATGACATAATTTAAAATTATACCATTCTAATTTTGATACGAAAGAAAGTCTGAAGTTATTCTTCTTCTGATTTCTTGTTGATTTGTTATTGACCAAATGGAGGATATAATGTTATTCTATTTTGCTAATGTTCAAATGGCAGTTTGTTTGGATGTTTAAAGTACTTCCATTGCATTGAAGGTGGATAGTGTGCCTCTGTGGAAAAATGTCATGTTTCTGAATGTATTGTAAAATTAATGTCAATTAGTAGCTTGTTTATTTAAGTGTAGCCACTTTGTAGAGTGGCGTTTCTCTTATTTGCACCCATTTTCTGAAAATGAAGTTAATGCTATGCAGGAAGCTGTTGCTGTTACCACTGAAATCCAGGAAGAGATATTTCGGGAAATGGGTGTTGGTAAGTTTGTCAGAGTTGATGCTGTACAGTTCTACATGTGTTAAATTCTATTCAATTATCATTTTGGCTTCAAAAGAGATCAATTTTATGTCTTGTTGGCTAGATCGCATTCAATCAGTAGAAGAGCATTTATCATTATGCTGGTAGAACACAGTCTGAATCCTAGTCTAGGTAGCAATATTTTTGCACAAAATGAAAATATCATTACTCAGCCTCTTAAGATATCTATTTTGCTGCTCTTGAGACTTGTAACATATTAGCATTTTCCAGGGTTGGTTTAATTGGAATATTAGTTTTAAAATGTTATCTACCTACCTTTGGATTTAGAAGCTTCTCCATTAGAGCCTTGTGGGCTGAATGTAGCATGTACTACTGCACTCCTGCCATAGTGACTCATAATTTGTTATGAATATTGATGCATTTTTACGTATCTTCCTTCTGTATTATATGTTGTGATTGTTCTTTGAATTGGAGTATGAATGAAGAAAACATTACATTAATGATTTGATTTGCAGTAGGGTTGAAAATGTTGATGGGGTTATGTATGTAAGGCAGCGACTGTATATGCTCTGCTTTCACGTTAGATAAACTTGGTATCCCTAAGACTGCTAGGACAGCCATATGACAATTGTTAAAATTCATGAGTATTGCACATCAAAATCTGTAATATTGGATTGCCAGAGCTGACTTCATTTTTTACAGATGATCATTTTTTTGCCTGGCTATTGAACATATTGTATGCATAGTTGATGCTGTACTAAGATGCATATGTGATGTAACATTGTTCAACTTATGCCATTTTTTCCATGGCAGATCCAAGCTTTGGTCTCGCTTGCCTGGGGAAGGTGAATATGACTTATGAGAATGATCGGGATTTGGTGATACAATTCTATAAGTTTGTGGCAAAGTAAGCTCTCTCCTTCTTTCTCCCCTGTGCATTGTCAAATTTTATAAGACTAGACTTACAAATGGAATCCAGATTAGCAGAAACTTGCAAAAGCTCTCTCTTTCTTGCATTTTAGAAGGGGGAAACATTCTTCTTTGATCTGTGAAGGGGGCACGAATCCTGTATCCACCATGTGAACTTATTCTTTTGGTGTACAAAACTCAGGAGTTCTCACTTCTTACAAGACAGGAAGGAGTGCATGCAATTTTTCCTCTTTTGGTTGCATTTTATCCTTGAGCTCTTAGATCTGCATAAGTTTGGAATTTTTCCTTCACTCAAACGCTGAAGTTTCTGTTTTTCATTCCACTATCTAAAATTTGGCATAAGAAATAGCAAGATGATCTGTTATCCCTATGAAAGACATTGGCCTTGTTGACAGTTTAAATACCATGCAAGACTAAACAGAACATGAACATTTTTTTGGTGAGACAAAATCCAAATTTTCTCTGTAAATTGGTGGAATTTGCTGTAGTACACTGACAATGTCAATAACAAATTTTTGTAGGCTGTTTGGGCTTCTATTGCAATGAATACAAATTGTCTAGGTAAAAGCACAGAATTTTGTTCTTGCAAAGTGATCTTCATGCATCTTCATGCTTAACATGTAATGTTGCTTTATTTGGGTGTTTAGCATCTGTGTTACTTAGTTAAGCCAGATAGATGTTTTTATCCATATTTTCAGTCTCTGTGTCTGCAGCTTCTGTCAACATATGAACTTCTTTCTATGGTTGCTAGTGGGTTTTGATTCTTCAGAGTGAAATTTTTATCTGATACAGAGGATCTAGTATCTAGTTATGTGTCAATAATAGTTTCATACTATCGTATGATAGGGAAGAAATGGCCTGTGATGAAGCTGAGCTTGGACCAGACGAATTTGCTGAAAGAATGCATGTCCAACAGAAACTACAGGAACAGGTACTATGAAACCATAGAAAGAAATTGGTTGCAAGATAGTATTGCTAAATCTAGAAGGTGACTTCTTTTGCAGCAACTGGAGATGCTAAAATACATGCGTAGATTTCACCTGGATGACCAATCTGCTGTTCTTGAGAAGGTACATGCCACTTTATTTGTCCATTTTTGGCTTACATGGTACATGATAGAAATTTGGAGCAATTGGTTATACCTTGAAAGCAACTCAACATCATAATATGTTTCTATATTGGACTTATAGATGCCGTTCTCGTATTGTATGAGATGAGATGGGCTTTTGGGTTTGATTTCCAATGCTTTAAAGTTAAATATGTTTGCATTGTTTGGTGAACAAACACTTTCACTTGTTGATGTTAGAAGGACCTTCTCTCCCTTTCTCAAGTTGCTCTTCTGTTCTTACAGGTGCACCGCCAGATGGAGGATGCCAACTTTGACAGTGGGGCATCAATTTTGTCATCAGAACAAATTCAAGAGATTGTTCAAAGAAGGGTATCGCCTGTATTCAAGCCAAGGTAGATTGGAGCTTGTTGGTTCTGCAATTTAGTTTTGTTCTTGGGCTTCTATATTTTGCATGTTTGATGTATGCGAAATGGTGTTACAATGTAGTAGGTAGCTACAATCCATTATGAAGCAGAAATTATATTTTGGTTTTTTACATCTGGTTTCCATGATATTTAACCGAGTAAATGATTGATCAAGTTTCCTCCTCGTTTTCATCTTTCTTACTAGGTTGACAATGATAGTGAAATAACCATGAACTGAGACAGGTTATTATGCATAAATATACTAATTTGATGATAATACCTGTGCTGGAACTTGCCTCAATTCTGGCACAGAACTCATTGGAAGGAGTATGATGCACATTTCCATGTATTACTTTGAATCAGTGGACCTCAATTTTCTCGCATTGCAATAAAAAACAATCCTGGATGAGAAAATGTGACTTGCTTATCAGATACTTATGATAAATTTTGTTGGTCGGCTTTAGGCACTAGCTAGAAGGTATGTCGTCCAGTAATCTTTCTTTTTAATTTACCTTGCGACCTTTGATAAATGATAGTCAAAATTGGAAGAACCTTGCTTTTAATTGGAAGTCAAAATTGGGACCGATGAAAACGGCAATGTTTTGTCCTCTCATACAAAGATATATGCAAAATCAAATCGATCATTTGATAGACAATGGGATGGAATTATAAGAACAATCATATTGATATGGGTCCAGAAACTTCGTTTTTCTCAGTTTATAATTGACCAAAGCTTTCGTCCGTTGAGCAAACAAGTGCAAGCTTCAAAGCTGATCAGAGGCACAGTTAAGCGAGTTCGGCGATGGCCTCTTCACAAAACATCAATGATGAAGGCGAATCCCTAGTCAACACCGGCGCTAACTACTCGGCGATGAGTTCAGAATCATCACTCGCTGATGATTCTATGGAATGGCAAGAAATTGTTGGAAGTGAATTCAAGCCAACCGATCAAGTACTGGTCAGGTTTTACCTTGCTGGGAAGGTGTCTGGTCATACTGATGGTCCGATTTTTACGAGTATAATCCTTCAGAACTCTCAAGTAAGTATAAATATAACGATTTTCTTTTTCCTGCACTCTTACTCTGCTACAAATCTCGTATATTTATCTCTTCCATGATTACCAAAGATTCAGGTTTAGCTTATGATTTTGGTGATGGGAAGATGCATTTCTTCACACCCATACACAAGAAATACGAAAGGGGAACAAATATTGACAGAATAGCTCCAGGTGGGTGTTGGAAGATTACTAGGAAGTCCTCTGATGTCACCGACAAAGATGGAAAGCCAATCGCTAAAAGGACATGGTTGGCCTACTTCAAGAGTGACCCAGAATCTGGTAAAGCAATGTCTAAAACCCAATGGCTGATGAGAGAGTATATGCTTCTTGAGAATGAGAACCAAAGCAATGAAAATCCAAATATAGTGTGTCATGTTCAACATGTGTATCTTAAATTTCATGGAGCATATAATGTTTGGTTGGTTTATGTAAATAACTGTGTATCTTTGATGTTCTTTCTGCTCGTTTTTGAATGCAGTCAGCAGCTGATTCATTGACGCTCTGTGTCGTTTACTTCCATGAAACCAAGCGAAAACGTTCTGAGACTGAAATTGCTCTCAAGGATATTTAAAACTTTCTCTTCTCGCATCAGATGAATCTGCAGACCTATTCTCCAGTTACTTACTCGACGATCCTCAGCTTTATCAGCCAGAAATATGTTGAAGTCTTAGCTCCATGGCAACTATGACTCCCTTGTCCACTACAATCAACAACCCTGATTTGTTGAACCAGAACACGAATTTTAATCAGAATCGTGAATCAAGCAAGAACCCAGCCGAAATCTATCCGGTTCCCTGCCCACAACGAGGTTTTTTGGGGTCTTTGAACTGTGCAATGATGCTAATTGGTCTTATAGATATGCAATTTCCAGGGAAAGCTACTATGCTGGTTGGATACACATTGACGGGCAACTTCATCAGTTGTTGTCTGACGAAATTTAAAACTATCTGTATGTATGTTTTTCTTTAATGTTTCCTCTTTATTATGTACCATTTTCATTGTCATCAATAAGTGGATGCAGCTGCCATGACCCCTGTTTCCAGTTGAGCTTATGGCAATATTAGATTCTATCTTTTCAACACAAATCAAGCTCCGATCTAATCTGCAACCCTCATTTTTATGGGTTAACCCAACTCATTTGCCACCTCTATTTTGGTAAGGTTTAGCATGCTCAATAAATAAAACAAGTGAGTCGTAGGTTGAATTTTACTCAGAGACTACTAGTGCAAGTAGTTTCCCTCGGAAGCTAAGGAATTATTGGAGGGCCCGTTTGGTACATGTTTAATGTAGGATGCTGGGTATCTTATCACAATACATGAAACTAGTGAATCCCATATACGGTGGAATGATTCCTGTATCAGAATCTGTAGAGTTCTTTTCAACAATGCTTGGTCCCATTCAACCTCCCAAAATTTCTGACATCTAAGATAAACACAGTGATAAGAAGCAGCTATCTGGGTCATTTTACTCAATCCAAGAGATGATCAACCCAGTCACTTTGCCTCCTTTGTTTTGACATTGCAGTGATTCTGTTTGTCATTTCACTGAACGTGAGAAGACATGAAGCATGTAATGGGATACAATGTTAATAGATTTGGGCGCGCAGGAACCAGGACCGGTCGAATGTCTGAGCCTCTGGCCGTAAAGTCAGAAGATTTTTTTATTTTGAAATTAGTTAAACTTGACTTCCATACTCGTAAAAGTGGAAAGGGCCGAGCTGGTCTCAGATTAAGGTTCTGGTCCGAAAGGGCGGGTTCAAATCCCACTCTCCACATTGAGTCCCTCTCTTTTCTTTTCTTTTCATTAATTTTTAAATAAATAATTGAATTAGGAACATTACAACCAATTTAAAATATCTGCAACAAAGTCTAGCAAAACTTCAAACTCGCCCTCCCCCGGCTGGCGTTAGCTGCCGGCGGTATCTGAAAATGCCAAAGTTTCCCCACCGTCTTTACCAAATAGGGCGACACCCACAAAAACGACCACCTGCAATGAGAAGGGCTCCCAACAACTGACCTATCCGCATC
>BNST01000029.1:15000-16916 GCA_019650275.1 Xylocarpus granatum | reverse complement strand
ACAAAGTCGTTCTTTTTTATTTTTGTCCTTGTTCCCCATGTTACCTCGTCCTTGTGGATCCCCGTTTGTCACTTAAGTACTCTCTTGTATCCTTGTTCCTCCTCATCACATGCCGACACACTTCATGCACTGCACATAACATGTCGACGAATGTGTGAGAGACCGAAAATGGCACTAGGTTGTCGGGAACCTAGGCCGAAAAAGGCCTTGGGTGCGTGATATTCATGCACTCTGGGGTCATTGGAAAATTCGTCCTGGGTATTTGGCCCTTGGTCCCAGGTTCGGCCTTGGGTCCCCGTGCACTTAGGCCGAAATTAGGACCTGGGTCCCCGAGTACCCAGGCCGAAATGGCCCTGGGTCGCCGAGAACCCAGGCGAAAAAAGACCTTTGGGTGCGTGATATTCACGCGCTCTGGGGTCATTGGAGAAATTCGCCTGGGTATTGGGCCCTTGGTCCCCAGGTTCAGCCTTGGGTCCCTCGAGTACCAAGGCCGAAATGGCCCTGGTCGCCGAGAACCCAGGCGAAAAAGACCTTTGGGTGCGTGATATTCACGCGCTCTGGGGTCATTGGAAAATTTGTCCTGGGTATTGGGCCCTTGGTCCACGGGTTCGGCCTTGGGTCCCCGGGCACTAGGCCGAAATTAGGACCTGGGTCCCCGAGTACCCAGGCCGAAATGGCCCTGGGTCGCCGAGAACCCAGGCCGAAAAAGACCTTTGGGTGCGTGATATTCACGCGCTCTGGGGTCATTGGAAAATTCGTCCTGGGTATTGGGCCCTTGGTCCACGGGTTCGGCCTTAGGTCCCCGGGCACTTAGGCCGAAATTAGGACCTGGGTCCCCGAGTACCCAGGCCGAAATGGCCCTGGGTCGCCGAGAACCCAGGCGGAAAAAGACCTTTGGGTGCGTGATATTCACGCACTCTGGGGTCATTGGAAAATTCGTCCTGGGTATTGGGCCCTTGGTCCACAGGTTCGGCCTTGGGTCCCCGGGCACTTAGGCCGAAATTAGGACCTGGGTCCCCGAGTACCCAGTCGAAATGGCCCTGGGTCGCCGAGAATCCCAGGCGAAAAAGACCTTTGGGTGCGTGATATTCACGCTCTCTGGGGTCATTGGAAGAATTTGACTGGGTATTGGGCCCTTGGTCCACGGGTTCGGCCTTGGGTCCCGGGCACTTAGGCTGAAATTAGGACGTGGGTCCTCGAGTACCCTGGCACGGAAAAAGACCTTTAGGTGCGTGATATTCAGCGCCCTGGGGTCATTGGAGGATTTGGCCTGGTATTGGGCCCTTGGTCCCTAGGTTCGGCCTTGGGTCCCCGAGTACCCAGGCTGAAATGGCCCTGGGTCGCCAAGAACCCAGGCCGAAAAAGACCTTTCGGTGCATGATATTCACGCACTCTGGGGTCATTGGAAAAATCGTACTGGGTATTGGGCCCTTGGTCCACAGGGTTCGGCCTTGGGTCCCCGGGCACTTAGGCCGAAATTAGGACCTGGGTCCCCGAGTACCCATGCCGAAATGGCCCTGGGATCGCCGAGAACCCAGGCGAAAAAGACCTTTGGGTGCGTGATATTCACGCGCTCTGCGGGTCATTGGAAAATTCGTCCTAGGGTATTGGGCCCTTGGTCCACGGGTTCGGCCTTAGGGTCCTCGGGCACTTAGGCCGAAATTAGGACCTGGGTCCCGAGTACCCAGGCCGAAATGGCCCTGGGTCGCCGAGAACCCAGGCCGAAAAAGACCTTTAGGTGCGTGATATTCACGAGCTCTGGGGTCATTGGAAAATTCGTCCTGGGTATTGGGCCCTTGGTCCACGGGTTCGGCCTTGGGTCCCCTGGGCACTTAGGCCGAAATTAGGACCTGGGTCCCCGAGTACCCAGGCCGAAATGGCCCTGGGTCGCCGAGAACCCAGGCGGAAAAAGACCT
>BNST01000029.1:0-10000 GCA_019650275.1 Xylocarpus granatum | reverse complement strand
TGGGGTCATTGGAAAATTTGTCCTGGGTATTGGGCCCTTGGTCCACAGGTTCGGCCTTGGGATCCCCGGGCACTTAGGCCGAAATTAGGACCTGGGTCCCCGAGTACCCAAGCCGAAATGGACCTGGGTTTCCGAGAATCCAGGTCGGAAAAAGACCTTTGGGTGCGTGATATTCACGCACTCTGGGGTCATTGGAAAATTCGTCCTGGGTATTGGGCCCTTGGTCCACGGGTTCGGCCTTGGGTCCCCGGGCACTTAGGCCGAAATTAGGACCTGGGTCCCTGGGTACCCAGGCCAAAATGGCCCTAGGTCGCCGAGAACCTAGGCCGAAAAAGACCTTTGGGTGCGTGATATTCACGCACTCTGGGGTCATTGGAAAATTCGTCCTGGGTATTGGGCCCTTGGTCCACGGGTTCGGCCTTGGGTCCCCGGGCACTTAGGCCGAAATTAGTACCTGGGTCCCCGAGTACCCAGGTCGATATGGACCTGGGTCGCCGAGAACCCAGGCGAAAAGACCTTTGGGTGCGTGATATTCACGCGCTCTGGGGTCATTGGAGAATTTGGCCTGGGTATTGGGCCCTTGGTCCCCAGGTTCGGCCCTGGGTCCCCGAGTACCCAGGCCGAAATGGCCTGGGTCGCCGAGAACCCAGGCCGAAAAAGACCTTTGGGTGCGTGATATTCACGCACTCTGGGGTCATTGGAAAATTCGTCCTGGGTATTGGGCCCTTGGTCCCCGGGTTCGGCCTTGGGTCCCCGGGCACTTAGGCCGAAATTAGGACCTGGGTCCCCGAGTACCCAGGCCGAAATGGCCCTGGGTCGCCGAGAACCCAGGTCGAAAAAGACCTTTCGGGTGCGTGATATTCACGCACTCTGGGGTCATTGGAAAATTCGTCCTGGGTATTGGGCCCTTGGTCCACGGGTTCGGCCTTGGGTCCCCGGGCACTTAGGCCGAAATTAGTACCTGGGTCCCCGAGTACCCAGGTCGATATGGACCTGGGTCGCCGAGAACCCTGGCGGAAAAAGACCTTTGGTGCGTGATATTCACGCGCTCTGGGGTCATTGGAGAATTTGGCCTGGGTATTGGGCCCTTGGTCCCCAGGTTCGGCCTTGGGTCCCCGAGTACCTAGGCCGAAATGGTGCTGGGTCGCCGAGAACCCAGGCTGAAAAAGACCTTTCGGTGCGTGATATTCACGCACTCTGGGGTCATTGGAAAATTCGTCCTGGGTATTGGGCCCTTGGTCCCACGGGTTCGGCCTAGGGTCCCCGGGCACTTAGGCCGAAATTAGGACTTGGGTCCCCGAGTACCCAGGCCGAAATGGGCCCTGGGTCGCCGAGAACCCAGGCCGAAAAAGACCTTTGGGTGCGTGATATTCACGCACTCTGGGTCATTGGAAAATTCGTGCTGGGTATTAGGGCTTTGGCCCCAGGTTCGGCCTTGGGTCCCCGTGCACTTAGGCCCGAAATTAGGACCTGGGTGCCCCGAGTACCCAGGTCGTATGGAGCTAGGCGCCTGGGTCGCAGAGAACCCAGGCCGAAAAAGGCCTTTGGGTGCGTGATATTCACGCGCTCTGGGGTCATTGGAAAATTCGTCCTGGGTATTAGGCCCTTGGTCCACGGGTTCGGCCTTGGGTCCCCGGGCACTTATGCCGAAATTAGTACCTGGGTCCCCGAGTACCCAGGCCGAAATGGCCTGGGTCGCCAAGAACCCTGGCCGAAAAAGACCTTTGGGTGCGTGATATTCACGCGCTCTGGGGTCATTGGAAAATTCGTCCTGGGTATTGGGCCCTTGGTCCACGGGTTCGGCCTTGGGTCCCCGGGCACTTAGGCCGAAATTAGTACCTAGGTCCCCGAGTACCCAGGTCGATATGGAGCTGGGTCGCCGAGATCCCAGGTCGAAAAAATACCTCTAGGGTGCGTGATATTCACGCACTCTGGGGTCATTGGGTCGCCCAAGTACCCTGGCCGAAACGACCCTAGGTCGCCGAGAACCCAGGCCGAAAAAGACCTTTGGTGCGTGATATTCACGCGCTCTGGGGACATTGGAAAATTCGTCCTGGGTATTGGGCCCTTGGTCCACGGGTTCGGCCTTGGGTCCCCGGGCACTTAGGCCGAAATTAGTACCTGGGTCCCCGAGTACCCAGTCGATATGGGCCTGGGTCGCCGAGAACCGAGGTCGAAAAAGACCTTTGGGTGCGTGATATTCACGCACTCTGGGGTCATTGGAAAATTTGGCCTGGGTATTGGGCCCTTGGTCCCAGGTTCGGCCTTGGGTCCCCAAGTACCTGTCGCCGAAATGGCCCTGGGTCGCCGAGAACCCAGGCGAAAAAGACCTTTCGGGTGCGTGATATTCACGCGCTCTGGGGTCATTGGAAAATTCGTCCTGGGTATTGGGCCCTTGGTCCCACGAGTTCGGCCTTGGGTCCCCGGGCACTTAGGCCGAAATTAGTACCTGGGTCCCCGAGTACCCAGGTCGATATGGACCCTGGGTCGCCGAGAACCCAGGCGAAAAAGACCTTTGGGTGCGTGATATTCACGCACTCTGGGGTCATTGGAGAATTTGGCCTGGGTATTGGGCCCTTGGTCCCCAGGTTCGGCCCTTGGGTCCCCGAGTACCCAGGCCGAAATGGCGCTGGGTCGCCGAGAACCCAGGCTCGAAAAAGACCTTTGGGTGCGTGATATTCACGCACTCTGGGTCATTGGAAAATTCGTCCTGGGTATTGGGCCCTTGGTCCCACGGGTTCGGCCTTGGGTCCCCGGGCACTTAGGCCGAAATTAGGACCTGGGTCCCCGAGTACCCAGGCCGAAATGGCCCTGGGTCGCCGAGAACCCAGTCGGAAAAAGACCTTTCGGTGCGTGATATTCACGCACTCTGGGGTCATTGGAAAATTCGTCCTGGGTATTGGGCCCTTGGTCCACGGGTTCGGCCTTGGGTCCCCGGGCACTTTAGGCCGAAATTAGTACCTGGGTCCCCGAGTACCCAGGTCGATATGGACCTGGGTCGCCGAGAACCCTGGCGAAAAAGACCTTTAGGTGCGTGATATTCACGCGCTCTGGGGTCATTGGAGAAATTTGGCCTGGGTATTGGGCCCTTGGTCCCCAGGTTCGGCCTTGGGTCCCCGAGTACCTAGGCCGAAATGGTGCTGGGTCGCCGAGAACCCAGGCTGAAAAAGACCTTTCGGTGCGTGATATTCACGCACTCTGGGGTCATTGGAAAATTCGTCCTGGGTATTGGGCCCTTGGTCCACGGGTTCGGCCTTGGGTCCCCGGGCACTTAGGCCGAAATTAGTACCTGGGTCCCCGAGTACCCAGTCGATATGGACCCTGGGTCGCCGAGAACCGAGGTCGAAAAAGACCTTTGGGTGCGTGATATTCACGCACTCTGGGGTCATTGGAGAATTTGGCCTGGGTATTGGGCCCTTGGTCCCCAGGTTCGGCCTTGGGTCCCCAGAGTACCTGGCCGAAATGGCCCTGGGTCGCCGAGAACCCAGGCCGAAAAAGACCTTTCGGTGCGTGATATTCACGCGCTCTGGGGTCATTGGAAAATTCATCCTGGGTATTGGGCCCTTGGTCCCACGGGTTCGGCCTTGGGTCCCCGGGCACTTAGGCCGAAATTAGGACCTGGGTCCCCGGTACCCAGGCCGAAATGGCCCTGGGTCGCCGAGAATCCTGGCCGAAAAAGACCTTTGGGTGCGTGATATTCACGCGCTCTAGGGCATTGGAAAATTCGTCCTGGGTATTGGGCCCTTGGTCCACGGGTTCGGCCTTGGGTCCCCGGGCACTTAGGGCCGAAATTAGTACCTAGGTCCCCGAGTACCCAGGTCGATATGGACCTGGGTCGCCGAGAACCCAGGTCGAAAAAGACCTTTGGGTGCGTGATATTCACGCACTCTGGGGTCATTGGAGAATTTGGCCTGGGTATTGGGCCCTTGGTCCCCAGGTTCGGCCTTGGGTCCCCGAGTACCCTGGCCGAAATGGCCCTGGGTCGACGAGAACCCAGGACGAAAAAGACCTTTGGGTGCGTGATATTCACGCGCTCTGGGGATCATTGGAAAATTCATCCTGGGTATTGGGCCCTTGGTCCACGGGTTCGGCCTTGGGTCCCCGGGCACTTAGGCCGAAATTAGTACCTGGGTCCCCGAGTACCCAGTCGATATGGACCTGGGTCGCCGAGAATCCAGGTCGAAAAAGACCTTTGGGTGCGTGATATTCACGCACTCTGGGGTCATTGGAGAATTTGGCCTGGGTATTGGGCCCTTGGTCCCCAGGTTCGGCCTTGGGTCCCTAAGTACCCTGGCCGAAATGGCCCTAGGGTCGCCGAGAACCCAGGCCGAAAAAGACCTTTGGTGCGTGATATTCACGCGCTCTGGGGCATTGGAAAATTCGTCCTGGGTATTGGGCCCTTGGTCCACGGGTTCGGCCTTGGGTCCCCGGGCACTTAGGCCGAAATTAGGACCTGGGTCCCCGGTACCCAGTCGATATGGCCTGGGTCGCCGAGAATCCAGGGTCGAAAAAGACCTTTGGGTGCGTGATATTCACGCACTCTAGGGTCATTGGAAAATTTGGCCTGGGTATTGGGCCCTTGGTCCCCAGGTTCGGCCTTGGGTCCCCGAGTACCCTGGCCGAAATGGCCCTGGGTCGCCGAGAACCCAGGCCGAAAAAGACCTTTGGGTGCGTGATATTCACGCGCTCTGGGGTCATTGGAAAATTCGTCCTGGGTATTGGGCCCTTGGTCCACGGGTTCGGCCTTGGGTCCCCGGGCACTTAGGCCGAAATTAGGACCTGGGTCCTCGAGTACCCAGGCCGAAAATGGCCCTGGGTCGCCGAGAACCCAGGCGAAAAAGACCTTTAGGGTGCGTGATATTCACGCGCTCTGGGGTCATTGGAAAATTCGTCCTGGGTATTGGGCCCTTGGTCCACGGGTTCGGCCTTGGGTCCCCGGGCACTTAGGCCGAAATTAGGACCTGGGTCCCCGAGTACCCAGGTCGATATGGCCTGGGTCGCCGAGAATCCCAGGGTCGAAAAAGACCTTTGGGTGCGTGATATTCACGCACTCTGGGGTCATTGGAAAATTTGGCCTGGGTATTGGGCCCTTGGTCCCCAGGGTTCGGCCTTGGGTCCCCGAGGCTACCCTAGGCCGAAATGGCCCTGGGTCGCCGAGAACCCAGGCGGAAAAAGACCTTTGGGTGCGTGATATTCACGCGCTCTGGGGTCATTGGAAAATTCGTCCTGGGTATTGGGCCCATTGGTCCACGGGTTCGGCCTTGGGTCCCCGGGCACTTAGGCCGAAA
Organism: Xylocarpus granatum; assembly: GCA_019650275.1. NCBI lineage: Eukaryota > Viridiplantae > Streptophyta > Magnoliopsida > Sapindales > Meliaceae > Xylocarpus > Xylocarpus granatum. Next base: position 4,712 of record BNST01000029.1, on the reverse strand, counting down.
TTAGTACCTGGGTCCCCGAGTACCCAGGTCGATATGGCCTGGGTCGCCGAGAATCCCAGGTCGAAAAAGACCTTTGGGTGCGTGATATTCACGCACTCTGGGGTCATTGGAGAATTTGGCCTGGGTATTGGGCCCTTGGCCCGGGTCCCCAGGTTCGGCCAAATTAGACTGGGTCCCCGAGTACCCAGGCCGAAATGGCCCTGGGTCGCCGAGAACCCAGGCCGAAAAAGACCTTTGGGTGCGTGATATTCACGCGCTCTGGGGTCATTGGAAAATTCGTCCTGGGTATTGGGCCCTTGGTCCACGGGTTCGGCCTTGGGTCCCCGGGCACTTAGGCCGAAATTAGGACCTGGGTCCCCGAGTACCCAGGCCGAAATGGCCCTGGGTCGCCGAGAACCCAGGTCGAAAAAGACCTTTGGGTGCGTGATATTCACGCGCTCTGGGGTCATTGGAAAATTCGTCCTGGGTATTGGGCCCTTGGTCCACGGGTTCGGCCTTGGGTCCCCGGGCACTTAGGCCGAAATTAGGACCTGGGTCCCCGAGTACCCAGGCCGAAATGGGCCCTGGGTCGCCGAGAACCCAGGCCGAAAAAGACCTTTGGGTGCGTGATATTCACGCGCTCTGGGGTCATTGGAAAATTCGTCCTGGGTATTGGGCCCTTGGTCCACGGGTTCGGCCTTGGGTCCCCGGGCACTTAGGCCGAAATTAGGACCTGGGTCCTCGAGTACCCAGGCGAAATGGCCCTGGGTCGCCGAGAACCCAGGCGAAAAAGACCTTTGGGTGCGTGATATTCACGCGCTCTGGGGTCATTGGAAAATTCGTCCTGGGTATTGGGCCCTTGGTCCACGGGTTCGGCCTTGGGTCCCCGGGCACTTAGGCCGAAATTAGGACCTGGGTCCCCGAGTACCCAGGTCGAAATGGCCCTGGGTCGCCGAGAACCCAGGGTCGAAAAAGACCTTTGGGTGCGTGATATTCACGCACTCTGGGGTCATTGGAAAATTCGTCCTGGGTATTGGGCCCTTGGTCCCACGGGTTCGGCCTTGGGTCCCCGAGTACCCTAGGCCGAAATGGACCTGGGTCGCCGAGAACCCAGGCCGAAAAAGACCTTTGGGTGCGTGATATTCACGCGCTCTGGGGTCATTGGAAAATTCGTCCTGGGTATTGGGCCCTTGGTCCCACGGGTTCGGCCTTGGGTCCCCGGGCACTAGGCCGAAATTAGGACCTGGGTCCCCGAGTACCCAGGCCGAAAATGGCCCTGGGTCGCCGAGAACCCAGGCGAAAAAGACCTTTGGGTGCGTGATATTCACGCGCTCTGGGGTCATTGGAAAATTCGTCCTGGGTATTGGGCCCTTGGTCCCACGGGTTCGGCCTTGGGTCCCCGGGCACTTAGGCCGAAATTAGGACCTGGGTCCCCGAGTACCCAGGCCGAAATGGCCCTGGGTCGCCGAGAACCCAGGCCGAAAAAGACCTTTGGGTGCGTGATATTCACGCGCTCTGGGGTCATTGGAAAATTCGTCCTGGGTATTGGGCCCTTGGTCCACGGGTTCGGCCTTGGGTCCCCGGGCACTTAGGCCGAAATTAGGACCTGGGTCCTCGAGTACCCAGGCCGAAATGGCCCTGGGTCGCCGAGAACCCAGGCCGAAAAAGACCTTTGGGTGCGTGATATTCACGCGCTCTGGGGTCATTGGAAAATTCGTCCTGGGTATTGGGCCCTTGGTCCACGGGTTCGGCCTTGGGTCCCCGGGCACTTAGGCCGAAATTAGGACCTGGGTCCCTCGAGTACCCAGGCCGAAAATGGCCCTGGGTCGCCGAGAACCCAGGCCGAAAAAGACCTTTGGGTGCGTGATATTCACGCGCTCTAGGGTCATTGGAAAATTCGTCCTGGGTATTGGGCCCTTGGTCCACGGGTTCGGCCTTGGGTCCCCGGGCACTAGGCCGAAATTAGGACCTGGGTCCCCGAGTACCCAGGCCGAAATGGCCCTGGGTCGCCGAGAACCCAGGCGGAAAAAGACCTTTGGGTGCGTGATATTCACGCGCTCTGGGGTCATTGGAAAATTCGTCCTGGGTATTGGGCCCTTGGTCCCCAGGTTCGGCCTTGGGTCCCCGTGCACTTAGGCCGAAAATTAGGACCTGGGTCCCTCGAGTACCCAGGCCGAAATGGCCCTGGGTCGCCGAGAACCCAGGCGGAAAAAGACCTTTGGGTGCGTGATATTCACGCGCTCTGGGGTCATTGGAAAATTCGTCCTGGGTATTGGGCCCTTGGTCCCCAGGTTCGGCCTTGGGTCCCCGTGCACTTAGGCCGAAATTAGGACCTGGGTCCTCGAGTACCCAGGCCGAAATGGCCCTGGGTCGCCGAGAACCCAGGCCGAAAAAGACCTTTGGGTGCGTGATATTCACGCGCTCTAGGGGTCATTGGAAAATTCGTCCTGGGTATTGGGCCCTTGGTCCACGGGTTCGGCCTTGGGTCCCCGTGCACTTAGGCCGAAATTAGGACCTGGGTCCCTCGAGTACCCAGGCCGAAATGGCCCTGGGTCGCCGAGAACCCAGGCGAAAAAGACCTTTGGGTGCGTGATATTCACGCGCTCTGGGGTCATTGGAAAATTCGTCCTGGGTATTGGGCCCTTGGTCCCACAGGGTTCGGCCTTGGGTCCCCGTGCACTTAGGCCGAAATTAGGACCTGGGTCCCTCGAGTACCCAGGCCGAAATGGCCCTGGGTCGCCGAGAACCCAGGCCGAAAAAGACCTTTGGGTGCGTGATATTCACGCGCTCTGGGGTCATTGGAAAATTCGTCCTGGGTATTGGGCCCTTGGTCCACGGGTTCGGCCTTGGGTCCCCGGGCACTTAGGCCGAAATTAGGACCTGGGTCCCCGAGTACCCAGGCCGAAATGGCCCTGGGTCGCCGAGAACCCAGGCGAAAAAGACCTTTGGGTGCGTGATATTCACGCACTCTGGGGTCATTGGAAAATTCGTCCTGGGTATTGGGCCCTTGGTCCCCAGGGTTCGGCCTTGGGTCCCCGTGCACTTAGGCCGAAATTAGGACCTGGGTCCCCGAGTACCCAGGCCGAAATGGCCCTGGGTCGCCGAGAACCCAGGCCGAAAAAGACCTTTGGGTGCGTGATATTCACGCGCTCTGGGGTCATTGGAAAATTCGTCCTGGGTATTGGGCCCTTGGTCCCCAGGTTCGGCCTTGGGTCCCCGTGCACTTAGGCCGAAATTAGGACCTGGGTCCCCGAGTACCCAGGCCGAAATGGCCCTGGGTCGCCGAGAACCCAGGCCGAAAAAGACCTTTGGGTGCGTGATATTCACGCGCTCTGGGGTCATTGGAAAATTCGTCCTGGGTATTGGGCCCTTGGTCCACGGGTTCGGCCTTGGGTCCCCGTGCACTTAGGCCGAAATTAGGACCTGGGTCCCCGAGTACCCAGGCCGAAATGGCCCTGGGTCGCCGAGAACCCAGGCGAAAAAGACCTTTGGGTGCGTGATATTCACGCGCTCTGGGGTCATTGGAAAATTCGTCCTGGGTATTGGGCCCTTGGTCCACGGGTTCGGCCTTGGGTCCCCGGCACTAGGCCGAAATTAGGACCTGGGTCCCCGAGTACCCAGGCCGAAATGGCCCTGGGTCGCCGAGAACCCAGGCGAAAAAGACCTTTGGGTGCGTGATATTCACGCGCTCTGGGGTCATTGGAAAATTCGTCCTGGGTATTGGGCCCTTGGTCCCACGGGTTCGGCCTTGGGTCCCCGGGCACTTAGGCCGAAATTAGGACCTGGGTCCCTCGAGTACCCAGGCCGAAATGGCCTGGGTCGCCGAGAACCCAGGCCGAAAAAGACCTTTGGGTGCGTGATATTCACGCGCTCTGGGGTCATTGGAAAATTCGTCCTGGGTATTTGGGCCCTTGGTCCCCAGGTTCGGCCTTGGGTCCCCGTGCACTTAGGCCGAAATTAGGACCTGGGTCCCCGAGTACCCAGGCCGAAATGGCCCTGGGTCGCCGAGAACCCAGGCGAAAAAGACCTTTGGGTGCGTGATATTCACGCGCTCTGGGGTCATTGGAAAATTCGTCCTGGGTATTGGGCCCTTGGTCCCACGGGTTCGGCCTTGGGTCCCCGGGCACTTAGGCCGAAATTAGGACCTGGGTCCCCGAGTACCCAGGCCGAAATGGCCCTGGGTCGCCGAGAACCCAGGCGAAAAAGACCTTTGGGTGCGTGATATTCACGCGCTCTGGGGTCATTGGAAAATTCGTCCTGGGTATTGGGCCCTTGGTCCCCAGGTTCGGCCTTGGGTCCCCGTGCACTTAGGCCGAAATTAGGACCTGGGTCCCGAGTACCCAGGCCGAAATGGCCCTGGGTCGCCGAGAACCCAGGCCGAAAAAGACCTTTGGGTGCGTGATATTCACGCGCTCTGGGGTCATTGGAAAATTCGTCCTGGGTATTGGGCCCTTGGTCCACGGGTTCGGCCTTGGGTCCCCGGGCACTTAGGCCGAAATTAGGACCTGGGTCCCCGAGTACCCAGGCCGAAATGGCCCTGGGTCGCCGAGAACCCAGGCGAAAAAGACCTTTGGGTGCGTGATATTCACGCGCTCTGGGGTCATTGGAAAATTCGTCCTGGGTATTGGGCCCTTGGTCCCCGGGTTCGGCCTTGGGTCCCCGTGCACTTAGGCCGAAATTAGGACCTGGGTCCCCGAGTACCCAGGCCGAAATGGCCCTGGGTCGCCGAGAAC
>BNST01000028.1:0-79887 GCA_019650275.1 Xylocarpus granatum | reverse complement strand
TTACTAGTGCTGACACAGCTTATGTCCTCGCATATTCTGTAATAATGCTCAATACTGATGCACATAATCCTATGGTGAAGAACAAGGTGAGTTTACATTTTTCATTTGAATCAATTATCAATGAGAGGGAATGTTGACAAGATGTTTTCCCCATCTCTCATTGAAATATGCAGATGTCAGCTGATGATTTTATAAGAAACAATCGTGGCATAGATGACGGTAAAGATTTACCTGAGGAGTATCTGAGGTCTTTGTTTGAACGAATATCAAGAAATGAGATCAAAATGAAAGGAGATGATTTTGCTCTTCAACAGAAGCAGTCTATGAACACAAATAAAATATTGGGCTTGGATAGTATCTTAAATATTGTGATCCGCAAGCGTGGAGATGAGAAGTACATGGAGACTAGTGATGATCTCATCAGACACATGCAAGAACAATTCAAGGAAAAGGCTCGCAAATCTGAGTAAGACTGACTCACTTTTCCCGTTCTTTGATTCTGATGCTATACCATCAGCACTTTTTTGTCTAGCAAAATCTAAATGATCCAACATATATAATAGCCATAATTCAATCCCATGGGCTTATATTTTATCATGTTAGCTATTTTTTGCCCTGGATCCAAATCCGGACAAGTGTGTGAAAAGTGTTGCATCTAGTAGAAAACTTTATATTTTGATTTTCTTCTTGATTGTGTACTGTCTGGAATACGCAGATCTGTTTATTATGCAGCAACTGATGTTGTGATTCTAAGATTCATGATTGAAGTATGCTGGGCTCCTATGTTGGCTGCGTTCAGTGTGCCGCTTGACCAAAGTGATGATGAAGTTGTAATAGCTCTGTGCCTTGAAGGTTTTCGTTCTGCAATACATGTTACTGCTGCAATGTCCATGAAGACTCATCGGGATGCTTTTGTAACTTCATTAGCAAAGTTCACTTCTCTCCATTCTCCTGCTGATATCAAACAGAAAAATATAGATGCTATCAAGGTTGGTATTATGCTTCACTCTCTTCTAGTTGTACAAGGTGAGAATGAAATAGAAATGGTCTTGTTTCACAATCCTACTCTGTTCTTTAATATTTGTATAATAATTTTTCTCTATGAATAATAACTTGATTTGGGTTTTAGTATTTTTCTGTCACTAGAACTAAATTGAACTTGTTTCTGAACTAGTTTTTTCACTTATGTTCTTTTAATAGCTTGCTTTATGTGTGTGATTTGTATATCAATCTGATCAGTTGTTTCCCAGTCAAACTTGGCATGCATGCTACTGAAGCCCACTGGGGGTGGGGGTGTTTGGGTATCAAATAGTGTGTGTGTGTGAAATTTTTCCACTGATGTTGGATATGATTTGTATATCATGCACAGGCAATAGTCACACTTGCAGACGAAGATGGAAATTATTTGCAGGAAGCCTGGGAGCATATTTTGACATGCGTGTCTAGGTTTGAGCACCTACATCTCTTGGGAGAAGGTGCTCCTCCGGATGCCACTTTCTTTGCTTTTCCCCAAAGTGGTGAATCAGAAAAATCAAAACAAAGTAAGTCAACAATACTTCCAGCTCTAAAAAGGAAAGGACCTGGAAGGATGCAATATGCAGCTGCTACTGTGATGAGGGGTGCGTATGATAGTGCTGGCATTGGCAACCCTGCATCTGGGGTGGTCACATCTGAACAGATGAACAATTTGGTCTCCAATTTAAACATGTTAGAACAAGTTGGCAGCTTTGAAATGAATCGTATATTCACTCGAAGCCAGAAGTTGAACAGTGAGGCAATAATAGACTTTGTTAAGGCTCTATGCAAGGTATCCATGGAGGAACTTCGATCTGCATCTGATCCAAGGGTTTTTAGCCTCACAAAGATTGTTGAGATTGCGTATTTCTCGTTCCCTTTTAGCATATCTTCTTTTCATCTTGATTTATTGCTATTTATCTGTTGCTATAACAAAATGGTAAGGCTAATACGATTTATTTTGTTATGACAGGCACTATAACATGAACCGCATCAGGCTTGTGTGGTCAAGCATTTGGCATGTCCTCTCTGATTTCTTTGTAACCATTGGCTGCTCCGAAAACCTTTCAATTGCTATATTTGCCATGGATTCTTTACGCCAGTTGTCAATGAAATTCTTGGAGCGAGAAGAGTTGGCCAATTATAACTTCCAGAATGAATTTATGAAGCCTTTTGTCATTGTAATGCGCAAGAGTAGTGCTGTTGAAATCAGAGAACTAATCATCAGATGTGTATCGCAGATGGTTTTATCACGCGTCAATAACGTCAAATCAGGGGTGGAAAAGCATGTTCATGGTATTTTGCATTTGCAAATCCTCCATCCTTTTATTTTGGAAAAAATTGTCCCAAGATATTGCTATTTTGTAACTGTATGACTTTTCTTTTCAGGTTTTCACGACAGCGGCATATGATGACCACAAAAACATTGTACTCTTAGCCTTTGAAATAATTGAGAAGATTATACGAGACTACTTCCCATACATCACTGAGACTGAAACAACCACCTTTACAGATTGTGTGAATTGTCTAATAGCATTCACAAACAGTAGATTCAACAAAGACATTAGCCTGAATGCTATTGCATTTCTTCGGTTTTGTGCCACTAAACTTGCAGAAGGGAGATATTGGTGCCTCATCGAGGAATAAAGAAAAGGGAAGTCTCAGGAAAGATTTCTCCAGCCTCTCCTCAACCAGTGAAGGAAGGAAAATTAGAAAACGGAGAGTTGATTGATAAAGATGATCATCTATATTTCTGGTTCCCTTTGCTGGCTGGTAAGGGAGACCGCTTGCATTGGTGGTTTCCATGTATGCGGAGCATCTGATCTGCTAAAGTTTTTTCTAAAGATTGGTACCTTTATGAACATGCGTCATTCTGAATTCAAAATAGAACTTTGTGTAACATTCAATTATTTGTCCTGTATATGTGCAGGTTTATCAGAACTTAGCTTTGACCCTAGGCCAGACATCAGGAAGAGTGCCTTGCAAGTGCTGTTTGAAACTCTGCGCAACCATGGTCACCTTTTCTCACTGCCTCTGTGGGAAAGGGTGTTTGAGTCAGTCTTGTTTCCAATATTCGACTATGTGCGACATGCTATCGATCCTTCAGGGGAGAACTCCCCTGGGCAAGGGATCGATAATGGTATGGGAGAGCTTGACCAAGATGCATGGCTCTATGAGACATGCACTTTGGCCCTCCAACTAGTTGTGGATCTTTTTGTCAAATTTTACAACACTGTCAATCCACTTTTGAGGAAGGTGCTGATGCTTTTGGTAAGTTTTATCAAGCGACCTCACCAGAGCCTAGCTGGTATCGCATTGCTGCATTTGTCCGTTTGATGAGCAATGCTGGGGAGCTATTTTCTGATGAAAAGTGGCTAGAAGTGGTTGAGTCATTTAAAAGCAGCAGCTAACTGCTACGCTTCCTGATTTTACTTACGTTATCAGCTGAAGACAGGACATATTTAGGAGCCCTGAAAATGGATTGAATGGACAAAGCGAATGGGGAGTCTTCTGGTTCTGGTATGCCTGATGATGAATCAGAGAGCCTGAAGACAAGCTGTCTATATGGTTCTATAACTGATGCAAAGTGCAGAGCTGCTGTTCAACTCTTATTGATTCAGGTATTGTTTTTTTCCATTTAACTGTGAATTGATTGTTGTGAAACTGTTACAAAGACCTTTCCATGTATGATGACATAAAGTTGAGCATATTATTGTGTTAGGATCTTAACATATAGTGCATTTAGAATTTTCGTACTTGGTTTTACATGCACACTGCACCTGATAAGAAAACATGACTGCCTCTTTTATGTGCTGACTTTCAAAATCAATTAATTGTGCTGTGACAAAATCAGAATGTAACTATATCATTTCCTCAAGTTTGAATATTGGATGTGAACATTCTTTGATTAAATCTGGCAGGCGGTGATGGAGATTTACAACATGTATCAGGTCGCGCCTTTCAGCTAAAAACACCTTAGTTCTCTTTGAGGCTTTGCATAAAGTTGCATCCCATGCTCGCAAGATCAATAGTGACCACATCTTGCGTACAAGGCTGCAAGAATTTGGTTCCCTGATCCCAAATGCAAGATCCTCCATTACTACGCCTGGAGAATGAGTCTTATCAGATTTGTCTTACATTTTTACAGAATCTTGTACTGGACAGGCCCTCCAATATATGAAGAGACCGAAGTGGAGTCCCATCTTGTTGACCTGTGTGGGGAAGTTTTACAGTTGTATATTGATATTTCTCACTCTGGGACGGGTATCTGAATCATCTGCTGGTGGGCCATTGCAATGGCTAAATACCTCTAGGTTCTGGGAAACGGAGGGAGTTAGCTGCACGAGCACCCCCTTATTGTGGCAACCCTCCAGGCTATCTGTACTTTAGGAGAGACTTCCTTCGAGAAGAACCTAGCTCGTTTCTTCCCTCTTATGTCGAGCTTGGTAAGTTGCGAACACGGGTCGAATGAGGTTCAGGTAGCCCTCAGTGATATGCTAAGTTCATCAGTAGGTCCTGTTTTGCTTCGTTCGTGCCCTAATGTCGGCGAGGTTGCACTCCACATTTTGTGATGTATGATATTCTTTCAATTAAGGTCTTGTATTCACTTTTCTTCTCCTTTGCTTTATAATTTGTAATTGTTGCTGCAAAATAGTTTTATAGGTATGATATGAAGAGTTAGTTAGGATGGTTTTGGATTGGCTAGTATTTATAAAGCTTGAGTAGCAGCTTATGTTCAGGAGCTTAGAGTCCCTCTATGTTCAGAATTTATACGTTGTCAGCCGGAGTTTTTGACGTTGTATGGTATTCGGATATTTTGTCCCACATACGAATTGCAGGGCCATAATTACTATAGAAAAATAAAACCGTTATTGAGACTTGCATGTAGAGACTTTCTTTGGTCATGTTCAGATTTAATTGGCCAGTGGAACTGATTCAGGAGCCAAACATGTACCACTCGGACATCTCTCCCTGTGAAGAGGGCTAGATTTTGTTTAATTGAAGTATACTTCTTGCAAATATTTATTTTTCGACACGATTTTTGAAACTGGTGGGTTGTTTCAGACTTTCAACTCGTAGTGAAAAGCCTAAAAGGCACGGCATCATCAGAATTCACAGCCGAAGCCTCTTTTGAAATTGAAAACACGAGACATGAAATTGAAGATGGCCGAATTTGACCGTAAAATGCAAGGCATTGAAAACAGTTCTATCCAAGACCAACACTGCTGCATGCGGTAAGGAGACAGCAAAGTTGATGAAAATGAGAGTTTATGCCGGCCTCTCTGTAAGTTAATGATCAATTCAGCTCGCCTGGCATGCACCAAACAGGACTTATTACTCAAATCTTCAGTTGCGGACTTAGTCAAGAGTCTCTAGACGCATAAACTAGACTTCCCTTATGAAAATGGTTTTCGAGATTCATCCATTTGAACCCCAATACCTTGTGCGCATTAAAATTTTTGCAATGCGACACGGGTTCTCCAAAAAGGTCACATCAACAGTACCGCAAATGCATATATCAGATGTTTCTACTATTGGCCATCCAACATTTGTGATACTGCCCTCGTCTGTTTTCCCACAATGTCAGGTTCTTTCAAAACCTGTTGAGGTATCTCTGCGCCGGAAAATTAAACTCTTTCTTCAACAACGGTTCAAGAGAAGAGGTAAACACAACAGGATTGCTGTCCAGTTTTGATTTCTTAACCTCATCTTTTGCGACGATGGAATTGTCCAGCCAGTTTAGACAAATTTTCAAGGTGATCGACGCAAATGGGGACGGGAAGATATCTTCTTTGGAGCTGAGTGAAGCTCTTGTGTGCTTTGGATATGACAAGTCAAAAGCCACCAAAGAAGCTGAAAGAATGCTGAAGCAAATGGACTGATAACGGAGACGGGTTCGTTGATTTAGATGAATTTATGGATGCAGTTCACGACAGTGATAGCAATGAGGATTATCTGAGGGATGCTTTTCTCATTTTCGATACCGATAAGAATGGATTAATCTCGGCCACGGAATTGAGAAGAGTTCTGACCAATCTTGGATGTGATAAATGCAGCGTTGAAGAATGCAGGCGTATGATCAAAAGGAGTCGATAAAGATGGGGATGGCTTTGTTGATTTTGAAGAATTTCAATCAATGATGATCGCAGATAAATCACCTCAGCATTCCATTTAACTCCAAAACATTATGTTCAGGGATGCAAATTTTCCCAGTTGCCGCAATTTAAGTCTCGTTCACTGTTCAGTTTTGTTGTAAGTTAAAATGAAGAAGAAAAAGTTTCACGATTGTGTTTGGTTATTAGGAAGAAGAGAAAGAGGCAATAAGAAGGGGAACATAACACAGTGCAGAATAGCCACCCGTAGAGGACTCTAGGCTCCCCCTATTTTCCTTGGCTTTTCTGCAAATTGCTTTCCCTCTCTACTCTCAAACACAACACATGGGTCCTCCATATTTTGTCGTATACTTGGAACTGCGATGATTTCGATAGAATAACTACACCCACCAAAAATATCGTCGACTACCTATCGGCAAGAAGCTGTGTATTCTAATTATGCCAAGAGCAAATGTAACGTCATGAGAGTCCTGACAGTTCTAACCACAGACATTCAACTTGCAAACAAACGTACATGGAGTTTGACGTGTACATGTTTTCCAGCCCAGCACTTCGCGTTGTTATCCATATATCCCTAAAATTTCTTCCAAGTCAAAATGTTTGTGCCACCATTTTAGATTATGAAGAAAAAGAAAATAAAAATGACAAACGTAAAAGAACAGGTGAATCCACCAAATAAACCAATTTCAAGACAATAACAAGAGATTATGACATAAAATAGAGATTACCCATATCTCGTGGCCGAAAATTGTCTGGAAAGTATTTGTCGATTAGCCCGATGGGAAGGCACTATTAATCCAACTTCATGCTGTGATCCAAATTGAACAAGCCTCTGTATTCGTGCATGGATGAACTGGGCCAACTTTCGCGGGCTGGTTTCCTCTTGGGTTTACCACCCGAAATTGGAAGTGCTATTATAACACACAATTGTTAGATTTATAACACACAAACACTTGTCAGGGCCCTGGGACAAAGATCTACTAATATAGATATTTCAGAAAGTTCGATTTGCCTAGAAAAAGTTATATGGACTCAAGTAGTATGCGTACAAGGACGTAAAGGCTTGAAGCTTAGAAGAGTTTCGACAAGGACCTGAAATCTGCAATCTAGAATCAAATTTAATAATGGTTCAAGATCTGCCAGTTTCGTTTGAATTTACATCCTTTTTATTACAGTTATTATTGGGACAAATTCTCCAGGGCTTACATTTGCCAAGTTTTCCCGTGCAAATAAGATATTCAAGGAGTCGTTGTTTATCATGATGTAGAACAAGCAATTAACATATTTATCCATTAGGGATAAATGCTTTCTTTATTCTTGTTATTATGCATTATAAATTGTCTTGGTTGTATAGAATAAGCTGCTTGATGCATATTTTAATGAGTTATCTAAATAAGATACTCCAGGATGTCACACCTTTTCCAATATTTAAGCAGATGAGCACTTGGGTGTAATCATTTCGTTTCCTTTGCTTGTGTTAAAATATTAAATTTCCATCATTTATCATGCTTTTCAAATGAAACTCCATACAATGTGGTGTTTTCAAAGTAATCATCGTAACTGGGGCGTTGTCTTTGGAGAGTACAGTTTCTCATGACGAGAATCACAGTAGTTTATGTTGGCTACTCTTAATTTACATTAAATTGTAATTAACAATTACTTTTCTCAAGTGACAACTAACTGACTTCCAAATTTCTTCCAAAACCAAATCATATAAAATAATTTTTCTCAAGATTCTGAGTAATAAATTGGTCCTTCCAAAGATGCTGGAACTGAGGTTTATAACTGTAAAGAACCTCTTTGTGCCCAAATATTGTTAATGAATTGTACTTGCATCAAAGAATAATATAATCATTCCCAATATAAAAATGAGAGGTTCCAATGAATTAGATGCAAGCCTACTGCTTTGCAGCGCAAACTATTGTTCTTGGATGTTGCAGTTTCAAATGCATAATAACCCCTAGGAATTCCTTTGATGTTAATTATTACTTAAATGCTAATTGCTTTTAGGAAGTTGTCAAATGGGGGTTTAAAACTTGGAATAAGGGTTTAGGGGATTCCATCTTAGGGTTTACAAAAAGATTGCAAACATAATTAACATCAAATCAAAATGAAAATAAACTGTTGGCAATAGCTCGAAAATTGCATCGGGGTTCGACTTGAAAGAGGTCATACAAGCAGGTGAAAGAATGACTAAAATGATTCCAAATTGATCACTATCAATCACATGGCAATCTCAGTCTGGTCGGCTGTTTATCACTAAAATATTCTCAGTGCTCGATGTGGGTTAGATTAATTACCTTTTCACAAAACCAAAATAATAATAATGAAAGCTTTAGATTGGCCTTCCATGGAGAAGAGCAAATAGGTGCGGCAATGTCTAGTCACTTGAGTGAAAAGCAGCTATTAGGAGAGTGAGAACATGCGACATTTATGCTAGATTCGAAACAAATGGTGCTCTCCACATGGAAAGCAGTAATCTTCGTCGATGTGGTCCATACTCTTTCATGGATTAGCTTTAAACACCTTTAACTAAATAATTGTTAATTTGGACAACGTATTGGGTTTTGATTTGTTTAATAAGAGAGTTGATTAAGATGAGCATTACGATATTATTGTTGCATAAGACCCAAGTTGCAACATTTTTCCATGCTTTTTATTCATTTCTTCCACTAGCCATAAGGAAGACTATGACTTTATTATAAAAATCAACCTCTTTTCTATTCACAAGATTCAACATGTTGACCACTTTCAAAAGGGTTTGTATCGATGAACCCCGTGAACTCTACATTGCTTGAACTTGGTTATTTGGTAGCTAGAGAACCCATAGAGAAATGGCCTGGATCCAACTTTCAATGATTTCCATCCTTCAAAAACATAACTGGGGAACTGTATGGTATACCGCAGTAGAAAGTTACTTAACTATTTTTCATTTACAAACATGCAATAATAAGAAAAGTGAAGCAGGACGATAGGTGTAAACTATAATTGCTCCTTCATTTCAAGGGGTGGAAGGTAGTCTTCCTGAAATTGCATCAGACGATAACCCAGTTCAGTGTTATAGAATTCTTGCTAACAGTAATTGAAATGTTTATGCCGTTAAAGACTCTGCACGTTAATTTAAACTCATTGATATTGTAAGTGTGTTAGAATCGATGGATATTGCTAGTTTGTCACCAATCAATTATTGAAAGCTTTGCTTTCGGGAATTGCGCAAACCATCATATGAATAATCAAAATTACGTAGACAATAAATTGCTTCCTTAATCAACTTCCGGGTATTATGTGAGTGGATTATGAAAAGAAGATTAATGTACGAAATATATAATAATGGGCAAGATATTATGACTATATAATAACGACGGTGATGAGGACGGCTTGGATTTCAGTATCTAGGAGGAGGGAGAGTTGCTGGGGACCGTTAACTGCTTAAGAAAAAGATTGGTTGTTGTATTACAACCAAGCATTCCATTAATTTCTTTTGTTTTGCTAGCTTGTACGAAGAGAGAAAGAGATGGGTTTGTTTTATAATCACTACATAATTTTTAATTTAATTAGTGGTTGATCAATTTCCTTGTTTGCTAGTTTGTAGAAGAGACAAATTAAGGTTGGCTTAATCGATTAAGAGAGACCAAGTAACGTGATAACGAGGAGAAGACGGGCCGTTTGTCCTGGGGAACAGTTTATCATTCGTTTTCATAAAATAACCAGCTTCTTGTTCTAATTTTTTATTGTCTCTATCTGACAAGCTTCAGTAGCAGCCCTGGTTTATGCTTATTTTTGCCAAGTTCAATCATAAATACGTCCATAACATAAAGAATACTGTTTCTTTATCATAGATGAGACAATAAAGCTTGTTTATCATAGATGAGAATTAAAGCAAAGCTTGTTGATGTTCTATCTGTTGGCCACAAAGTGCGGCACCCATAAACGTATTAGAACAATAAAATTATACAAACTTTAAGGATGACATGACTGGTGCATATATAGCAGCTGGGATGAACCAAGAATTATGCCCTAGAAAATTAAAGATAAAATTGCCAATAGAGAAAAGGAATTAGGGAAAATGACAAGAATCCTAGCATCAAATAGGTTCATAGAATTCAGGGCGCGGGTGGTGAGATAGTGATGGCATATACGGTAGAAAGAAAAGTTAAAAAAGAAAAAAAGATTAATAATTAGTGTTCCCTCGACGAGGAGAGGAGATAAAACTAGCTAGTTAGTGGAGAAGAATTATTCAGAAACGAGAAAAAAGGTAGCATATGTTACAGATAGATAACTGCTGCCATTGGCTCATTCAATTTCTCATTCATTCATTCATTCGACCTCTTGTTTTTCTATGGACACCCTACGTATATTACAATCACATATATGAAAATAGAATGGCCGGCCGCTCATGCTACAGTTTTCGCTGTCATTGTTGTTTGCCTCGACTCAACATCTAATTGTCTGTCAGTATCTTTTGTAATGTTACTCTGTCAGCGCCACCCACGCTTCTCCATCTACTCGTTCACGCCCACACGCCTTTGGTTTCTCATTCAGCGTACAACTCCCTTAAACGATGCGCTCAGTCAAATCTATTTTGTCTTCTCTTTCAGAAACGACTATTAATTGGTTCATTTTCCCCCACTAACTATCCCACCACCCTTTAGTGCCTATAATAACAAACAAATTAACTAGCTTGCATTATTTAATCATTTTCTCTAATGTTCAAAGCATAGTTCCACTCTATTCATGTCATAAGTCAAAGTAAAAAATTTGGGTATTGCAAACTAATAGCTGGCGATGAAGAAAAAAAAATTGGGGATGGTGAATGGACATGGACATGGCTTATGTTTGAAGGTTTGGGTTGCAGTTGGAGGCCGGCAATTGTCTGGTACTTGAAATGAAAGCAAACAGAGAAACGACAAACAGAAAGGTATCATCGATCACTCACCGGAGAACGAATATCCTGTTGTCCAAGGCGGCAGCGGTTGTGCACATGTACGTGAACATGAGTTGGCAGCTTGCGTGAAATCATCGCAATATATATGGGGACAAAATCCACCAACGATGTCTGACGTGTTGTTATAAATTTCGCTGACCCAAGAACTTTGACTCGATCCCATTATTCTGACGAACTCCGTTTAACGGAACCCTCCCCATCATTTCATTCCATTTCAGACACGGCCAACTCTAAGATCATGCACATGTAACGTTAATACTTGACTTTTTTATCAAGTTATTTATTTATATACGTAAGTATTCAAAGAGTAAAGACTATTTATAAATGTAGTTAGATCATCACAGCCATTGGGTTGCACGTATTATGATTTAAAAGAACACATAATTCATGATTATCAATTAGTATTTTAAGTCAGTATTTTTCTGGGGTCTTGTGTTAATGCTTTCACCATCATCAACGTATAAACCTTTCAGAAATTTTTTGAATATTATTGATTCATTGTACATGTCTTTTTTAAATTACAGACTTCTGTAATCTGGTATTAATGTTGATGAAATTAATAATATCCTTAAGGCAAAACAATGTATTATAAATACTTGGAGGGGGGTGTAATAATGTAATTAAAGTAGGAAATTAAGAACGCATAGGACTTGCATTGCAGCTGGATTATAATTAGAGATAAGACATGAAGAACAGAAGTGAGGGAAACTGGGGAAGAGGCACCTTCGTGATCAGACAATAAGTGGGACTCGCAACATGAACATGGCATCAACGTTGTGTAGCGATAGCTACAGTTAAGAAATTTGAGGGAGGTTTGTGTCCGTATTCTTTGGTTTGGTTTACTAGAATCGAGAGTCGCCCTTAAGGCAAGCCCTGATTCTCCAGTCCTGACCCAATTTGTTTGGGTGGGTCCACTTCAATTTCCCATGACCCACCGCCATCGCATGCATCACCTTCTTTCATTAAATGCCCCTCCCACTCCTTCTGTCTAATTATCTTGATTTGCCGCCCCACTCATCATTTTTGTTTTCAGTGACTGTAAATGCAGCAGAACACCAAGTTATATGTGATCCAATCCATTATCATCGTTTAACTGTAACGCGCTCTTCAGCGAACCTCCGCCACCTCCTTACCTTACGCTAGCTCTTCAGTTCTTAATTTAACTTGTCGTCCAACGATTATGACGTCTTTTCACTGATTCACTTTGGCATTTTATGCTGTTTGATGCGTAAAACCTGGAGTAAAAAGAATCTTAGACTCTTTTACTACATCTATATTATTTAACATAGCAAGAGAGGAATCCAATGAAACATGTTGCAGGCCAGGCTCATTTTGATAAGTTGTAACATTAAACACATACATCGGATAGAGGTCAGGTCAGTCATAGCATTTTAAGTTCAGGTTCGATTTGATTCGGTTCGGTTCAGTTCTTCTGCTTATGTTACGCTTTAGTTAGGAATAATAATAATAAGAAGAAGAAGAAGACCCACCAATGGAGAAGGGCTTGAATTTTGATGCCCATATGTCTTTGTTCATATATCTTTCCTTTGAGAGACTTGCAGGTATGCGTCTTGCTGCAGTAACCAGAAGCAGAAATTAAGGAGAAAGAAGAGAAAAAGTAAGAAACCAATGAGTTTTCTTCGAGCTAATGAAGGAGAGAATATATAATGATCAAAGTACTATTAAGGCTTTTTAGTGTTAAAAAAATAAGGCTATAGGCAGATTCGATAGAGAAGACTTAAAAAGAGAGTGGGAACGTGTGGGGGTGAAGAGACGGCTTGAGAGAGTAGACAAGAGAGAGAGAGAGAAAGCGAGGCCCCACAGCACCGCCCATGCGCACGCTCTCTTACCAAAACTAAACCCATCATCGATCCGATACCTTGACCTAACCCTAACCCAACAACAGTAACACTATACCCAAGAAGGTTAAAAAGTAAAACCAAAACAAATACTACCCCAAACATCGCCTCTCTCTCTCTCTCTCTCTCTCTCTCTCTCTTCTTCTTCTTCTTCTTCATTTTCACCCGACAGCTTGTCTTCAAAGGAGATAGACAGACAGGCCTGAAACAACCTAAGAAAAGCGATCCCTCGCTCACGTATCTGATGTTAGAGACTAAAAAGATGGGCTTGATTCAGCTATGATATTTGAGCTGAAAATTTGGTAGATGATGCTTAAAAGCCCCTTCTTTTTTCTATAAAAGGCAGTAGCATTTGGTCCATCAAATTTCCTAAAAAAGTAACGCATAAAACCACCAGAGGAAGCAAATACAGAAAACTCAACTCAATCTATCCTCTTTCTGAAGATCAATTCTCACGGCTGGTTTTCTTTTTTTGTCTGTTTGTACGAGCTAATTAAGCTAGCTAATTAGGGTTTGAATATGAATCCAGTTACAGCTCATAGCCGTCCTCTTCCACCTCCTTTCCACACAAGAGATATTCATCTACAGCCACATCATCAGTTTCAACAACACCTCCACCAGCAACAAAATTCTCAAGAAGAGCAAAGCGGTAACGGCAGCTTATTCAATCATGGCCAAAAACGAGATCGCGATGAAAACACCATCACCACCACCGCTTCCAACACCATTGAGAGCAAAGAACTAGACGCCGTTCCCGGAGAAGGAGAAATGCCAAGAAGACCCCGAGGCAGACCAGCCGGGTCCAAAAATAAGCCTAAGCCGCCCGTCATCATAACCCAGGACAGCGCTAATGCCCTCCGATCTCATGTCATGGAAATCGCCAACGGTTGTGATATAATGGGCAGTGTATCAATTTTTGCAAGGCGAAGACAAAGAGGGATTTGCATTTTGAGTGGTACTGGCACTGTAACAAATGTCACTCTAAGACAACCGGCTGCTCCCGGTGCTGTAGTGACCTTACATGGGAGATTCGAGATTTTATCTCTCGCGGGATCCTTTCTACCGCCTCCTGCGCCACCGGCCGCATCAGGATTGACTATTTATTTAGCCGGTGGTCAGGGTCAGGTAGTTGGTGGAAGTGTGGTGGGCCCGCTTCTTGCTTTGGGTCCGGTGGTGATTATGGCAGCTTCTTTTGGTAATGCGGCATATGAGAGGCTTCCATTAGAGGAGGAAGAGACACCGGTGGCATCGATTGCTGGAAGCAGGCCTCTAGAGTTGTCACCGCAAATTGTTGGAGAGTCGCAACAACAGCAGCAGCAACAATTATTGCAAGATCCTGATGCTCCTTTCATTCATGGGTTACCATCAAATCTTCTAAACTCAGTGCAATTACCGACTGAGGCATATTGGGGCACAGGTCGCCTTCCTTATTAACAGAAAAGAAACTGGCTTGCTTCCTTGCTCCTTTTCTTTTCCTTCCCTTTGTTTGACCTTTCCAGTCACCTTTCATTCATTCTTCTTCTATAGGTCAGTTTTATATTTCAGATGTTAATCTTGGAAGTCATCTACCTTTGATTGAAGAAGGATGTACAAATTAACGAATCTTTCGGGTTTTCTTTTCATCATATCAGAATTAGCTCATGTTCCACCAAATTCATGATATTTGAGGATTCAGCTGCCGGCAAAGGCAGTAGTATACTTCCAATTTCTGTCTTATTCTCTCTAGCAATTCTGATAACTTGCCTGATAATTGTTCATTCACTCTTTTCTGAAAAGAAACAAAATAATAACAGTAAGTCACCTGTTTTTCGGGTTCTTTCTTTGTGTTAAGATTGTAGGTTTCTCATTTCTTGCACGATACTATCCCAAAAACTTATATATATATTTTTTCTTTAAAGAAGTTTTTGATTGAATGAGTTTCGTTACTTATGTCTTCCTTAAACAAATATAGCATTTTGAGGACTTCCTACAAATTTAGCATGTCATTAGATAAAACCCATAATTGTAACCAGAAATTTAGCCTCTTTAGTACTTACATTGATATCTTTGTATTTGTAGTTATGCTCCGTTAAATTTACTTAAGTTATTAATGACTGTGAGTTTGGTGGGTGGATGGAGAATCATAACTTGAAGATGACCGGGGAAAGATATGTGCTTAGGGTTTTCTTGTCTGTGTATTTATTTTCTGACTGGTTAGGGTTTTTTATGGAATCAGAGAAAGATGAGCATTGAATACTGGGTCACACGTGCACTGCTCTGTAGAAGCTTCTTTCCGAGGCCGCTACACTTCCATATAAAGGCAATCAACAACCAGGACAAACAGACATCAAGCGTTGAAGTTTCTCTTTTTTCTTTCATCCTAAAACTATCAACGCCTCCAGCGAAATAAGGGGTGTAGCGGGAGTGAATCGAGCAGTGAGGTAAGCAATTATAGAATAAACCGTTTGTCTTGATTCTAAAACTGGATTCGCTTCGAACCCCTAGCTTTAATTTTCTCTGCAATGAAAATTCCACCGGTACAGGACATTTCCTTCCTGCTTGGGCATATTATTGATTTCTTCGAAAATTTTTACTTGTATGTTAGCTTGACCATTTGTTCTCTTGATGATAGTTTCCAATCATTCTATTTTCTGGATATTTTTAATAGTTTCCATTTGATTTTCGTTTGAAGCTACCATTGTTGCCTGTGTTTATTATATCAAGATTGTATTTTCCTCTTCTTCTTCATCATCCTAATATTCTTGCATATTTTATTTAGTTAATTATGGAGTATTTATGCGGAGGAAAAGGTTGCTTCTTTGTCTCTTATTGTAGCTCATAAGGCTGGAAATTTTTATGTTAATGAATTTCCCTCCCTATAAAGTCCTTAATTTAATACTTCGTGAGTTGGCGTTTTTTGGAGCTTCATCCCTGCCCATTCCATCGTGTGTCCAAGGTTTCTATTCCTAATACACACAGACACATTTATAATTTAATTTTCATCTGGGTCTTTTACAACTTGGAAGTGATAAAATGGGTGGACCAAGTCTAGTTTGCATTGAGAAGATAACATGATTTACACCACTGGGTTTCTTTGAACTACACTTAATGATTATAAGTACATATTAAAGATATTATCCTTATTATTTTGTGCCTTTCTGCATTCCTTTCTTGATACTGATAGCTCCCAGCCATCTTGTAAAAGAGCCATCAAAGACAACTTTATGTAGCTTGCAATCCCCCGACTTCGCATTTCTGATGGACAACTTTAGACGATGCTTAAGTAGAATCCTGTTCCTAAAACTTATTCTTTTGCTAATGCAGTGCTTTAAGGTGGACCCTTTTGTAGCCTTTGTGACCTATCATTCCATTACGCTTGTGCTGATTATTGTCTGCATAACCAAACATATCTCGACAACATTCCTAACTTGAAGAAGAAGAAGAAGAAATCTCCTTCTTCTGCTCTCCTTGAAAACCATCTATGCCCCATAAAGCTAGCTCCTCATGGGACCCCAATAGTTGCGAATATATGCTGGAAGGAAGATGGTTGCTAATTTGTAGACATCATTTTTTTTTCCAGTTTACTGCTCTAAAATAGCTATAAAGAGCACAGAAACTCTTTTTGTGGTTAGCTAGTTTAACTGGATTATGTGTTTTTAAGTTTGATTGTCAGACACCTGTTATTAAGCTGAATATGATACATGGAAGTTAAACAACATAAATAATAGTGTCCCAATTCGTGGGGGAAGTCTTGCATACATTGCGGAATCAGTACAATGGAATATTTTTCACAGTGCTCGTGAACTACGAGGGTTCAAACAAACAGTAAGTAATGCGTGTTGTTGAATGGATGTTGAGATTCGGTATGAAATCAAGTACTTATTAGCAAGTCGGATCAGCATAGAAAAATTACTCAACTGTAAGATACTCAAGATTTACCAAGGGTCTCCTATAATTTTAAGAAGGAAAGTTCGGTAATTCCCTTAAAACAACGAAATTGATTTTCCCTCAATCCAATAAATTCTTTTTTTTTCTTCTTAGTTGTCATCTCATAAGACTGAAAGAGTCCAACGGCGACTTGGATCACTGCCAAATTCGTACAGAAGGACAAATCCCTGACGGGTTTACTCCAGTATAGAGTTGTTGACCACAACTTACGAGATGGCGACGAGACATGGCTCGTACGAACACCTTGGCTTACTTACCATGCAAAATAAAATAAATAGATGCTTCATTCATTCACCCTACGTAAGCTCGCCAGCCGAAAATATATCATATACGTAACCAAAGCTCGAGGGATTTTGTCAAAACTAAAGAATGATGATTTTCATTACTAAAATAAAATTAACAAAAAAAATCAATTCTGTACAGATATTGAAACACGAAACTGATATTTCCGTACGCTAAAAAATGGGATAACGACAAACCCAAGCCTAGCCTTCCTTGTAAACAAAACTGCCAGAGGATTTTGGCTACAAAAACGAGGCAACTCTCGGCCAAAGTCTATGCAGCAATTGCAGGGAGTTTCCCGACATCAGCCGAATGAAGTGGATACCAGAGGAACAGTCGAAAGAAGCCTCTACTAGTTCTTTAATTATAATTCTATCCGCAGCCGCCGCATTTCGGAGCGGAAGGTAGGGCTGGAACTCAGAGTTCGGCGGGCAAGACTCCTTATGTCCTCCCGAGAACACTCCCGTGAGATACGAACTAGCTCCCAAAGAGCACCTCCACTGATCATTCCCTTCGCATTTACTTCTGTAGTTTGAATAAGCTAGCCTTTCAAGAACAAGTCTCCAAGAATACTAAACTTCTCCAAAGATAAATAAATCCACTTACCATGCTGTGCGAGGTGGCAGAGTGCAAGCTCTATGTGTCGCCTGATTGGTGCAGTTTCATTATTTGCATTTTGTACAATCCATGGAAGTGCTCCATCCTCTAGGAGAAGAGATCTGCCACTTTTTGTACCTGTGACAGTGTAGCATATAATATAAATCAGACTACAGAAAACATGAGCAAGAAACTTTATTTTGATTTCAAAATTATCATTTCTAATGTTTTCTGCGCCAACTTCACTAAAAGGAAAAAAAATTTGCAGCTGCAACCATGAAATAAAGTCCAAATATGAGAACTAAACCATATTATAGCATTGTCCAAACTGCAACGTCAGGAATGATGACAAATGCCACATAGTATGCCAAAGAATCCTTTCCTAACTTGACACAGAAGGATGTTTTTGATTTTTTCCTTTTTTTGTTTTCATAAATAGATGCTTTTCAAAATTGTTCAGTATCATGAATCAGTATCTTTTGTGTCCTTATGAGGTAAGGCCAATATACCATTCATTTGGAAAGAATTATCAACAGTTGGAATCATCCACATGCAATTATTACCAAAAACCACAGCTTCTTTAACAGCTAATACCCAAATAAGGACACATGAGAAAAGTGTTAACCTTGTGTACATGCTCGGGACTCGCATTTTGCAAAGTTAGCAATTCCTCGTGCAACTTGAGATAGAACATCCGGATGTCCACATCTCACCATTCCTAGCAAGGCCCTAATTCCACCTTCAGACCTCAGCTTCATTTGAAGCTTATCTGGAGACAATAAAGAAACAGATATATAAACAATTCAATGTTTAAAAGGAAATTGAATCATACAAGAAATGATTACAACAGCTTAAAGATTGACTGAAACAACAATTGTTTCCTGAAGCTGAAATAAGACAGCCACAAAAACATTCATTATTACATATCTACATGCCAGTTTATTAATATTTACAAATAAAAAACAAGATAAAAATAATTTTCTGATCACATAGTGGTGTCAAAATTCTCTCTTCATCTGCCGTAATTTGCACCACATGTATTCCTTGCATGTTCCCATCTTAACAAACTACAATAAAATCTTAAGAACTCCTCTATTTCTTTTGATAACCAAGCAAACAATCTCATAAGTCCAATAATAACAGTAATGACAAAGAACACAAGATGAGATAACAGAGAGGATTATAGAAGAGAGAACATTATACCATTTCCACATAAATTAGCAAGAGCTCCTGCAACCATGCGTAGAGTCTGAGGATCCTCAGCATCAGCTGCTGTTATAGATAACAAACTGATTCCTCCTTGTGTCATTATAAGTTCCTGATTGGCTTCTGCTATGCAAAAGGGAACAATAATAACAACCAACATATTAAGATATGCTTGAGATACTAAGCTTGAAGTGATAATCTCAAATAAAGAAGAAACACCAAACATTCTCAAAGATAAGAAATACTAAATATTGCATTACCATTCATTGCAAGATTGGCAATTGCACCTGCTGCTACTCTGCGAACAGTTTCATCTTCGAAGTTTCTAAGAAGCATTAGCAAGGAAGATAGGCCGCCCGCTTCAACAATCTTTTCCTGATTAGCTTCTGCTTAGAGCACAGCAGGCAGACATTATTCTCACAAGTTACTTGACGGTTTTATCTTCAACATACCCCTTTTAACAAAATAAAGGGACTAAAAATATATTAAAGAAAAAAGGGGGTGGCAAATTAGTTTGGTTCAAACAGGTGAAATGTTGCCTTTGCTAAATAGGAAAGCAATAATTGTACAGGACTACAAGCATTCCTGAAAAGTATCAAACCAACTAATGCACTAGGTTTACCATCCCAAAGCACTTAAATAGTTTCACCACCAAGAAGCAAAAACTGGAACAACCAGAATTTTTAAACTGAAAGAATTGAGCAAACATTTTAATGCACAATCCTGAAAAAAGAGGATCACCCACCTTCAGCTGCTAGGTTGGCCACCACCTTTACAGCATGAATTCGTACGTTGGCTTCTTCTGACTCGAGCAATGATAATATCTTTTGCAATCCAACTTTCATATTGATTCATAGAAAATTTGTAAGAAACATGTATTCTAAACATGGTTTAAACAATATTCACATGGTACAAGATTCACAACCTTGTTCAAAAAGTGTGGTAATTGGCGCCTTCAGTCCATTCCCAGAGTCTCTAAATTGAGAATGCCTATCCAGACCAGCAAAAGAATTTCCACACACACCTCTCTCAAGACATCTTCGCATCTGTAATTATAAAAATCAAGGCAAGAGAGTTAAACATTACATGTGTGTTGTTGTGCTTAAGGACTAAGAGAGACACTATACTAGTGCTCAAAATTTAAAATAATATTTCACCACAGTAGTCAGCTCAAACCTCATAGTTTATACTCAAATTATATGAAAAATAATAATATCATCTAGAATTACCTTCAGTTATATAAACAAAGAGATGCTTAATCAAGCATAAAGAGAGTGCTTAAGTCATACAAGTTGAATACCTGATCAGCTTCAAAAGTCAATTGCAATAGTTGGCTTCGTAGTATCACTAGCTCTTCTTCAAGTTTCTTTTTTTGACGAGTCTCGTCCTCCAAGATTTTGTGAAGGTTTAAAATTTCTGTCTCTCCACATGACTAAAACACCAAAAAAATCCCATATATATCACCATTTTCACATTTAGAAATCAAGAGAAGCCAAAAAACTTAATACATGCATGCTATGTTGTTGAGAATAAGAACCATACCCCTGATTGTGTATATTGTCCTGGTTGACTCTTCAACTTGTTGAGCTCCTCTTCAGCTGCCTTTCTCATGTGAATTTCATTTTGAAGCGACTTTCTGATCTCCACAACTTCACCCCCAACAGAAACCCCAGGGCCCTGCAAAATAGGAGAAATGATGCAATGCAATCTGAACATGATTGGAACTTTCAAGTCAGTGGTCATAAAGTAGTATAATTACAACAGCTAACGTATGTAGCGCCAACAGACTCACAGTAATTTAAAAACTAGATTAAAAAGGATTAAGAGAGTTGATATTTAACAAATCTTCAAATACATTAACGTGGAAGAGCACAAATTCAAATTTATTTTCATGAAAATTGCTTCCAACATATTTGGCAGTGCCGGACAATATTTGTCTGTCAAGCTACTGCTTTGGACAGTATTTCTCCCATATTTCAAAAGTAAAATATCTACAATAGAGTTTGAAGAATTATGCAAGAGTTTTACGCTGTTAATGCTCACATGTTTCCGTCAAATGTGCCCCAGGATTAACAAAATTTTGACAAAACTCCTTCAAGCAACAAGAAGAAAGCATAGGAAATGGATAGTGCACACCTCTCCAGGACATATATCATTGATGAAGCCATTACTTTCTTGTTTTTGCTGATTTAACATCATCTTTTCCTCCAGCTTCTTAACTGATTCCATATACTCCATCTGACACTTTAGCTTCTCCTTCTACAAAAGACAATGTGAAGCTTTAAAGTTTGAGCGGCACAATACAAGACAAACTCATTAAAAGAAACAGAAAGGTTTTGTTTGAATCTCGAAAGTATCAGGTAA
Organism: Xylocarpus granatum; assembly: GCA_019650275.1. Taxonomy (NCBI): domain Eukaryota; kingdom Viridiplantae; phylum Streptophyta; class Magnoliopsida; order Sapindales; family Meliaceae; genus Xylocarpus; species Xylocarpus granatum. The sequence continues at coordinate 58,579 of BNST01000028.1, read as the reverse complement.
AATTATCCAAAAGGCTTCTCAATCCATTTTTAATAGTCATTATTATAATTAGTTTCTTGTTTTGACTGTTCTTCCCGAGATCAAACAGACGATAAACCTAGAATGACAAGAAAAGGTCCATTAAGAAGGGAAAAAAGGGCAAAATCCAAGTTTTTATCATCATTCCTCGCCTATTACCATTTTGATACAAAAATAACACAAACACAGATGTGATTGAAATCAGTTAAACGTTGAAGCAGAGACAATGATCCTTTCATGGGCAATATATAAGCAAATGAACTGACCTCCAAGGCATCTGCGAAATTTCCTTCAACCTCAGCAATATGATTTTGTGCTTCTAAATTTATTCTCTCAACTTCATCATCAAATGCCTTCTGTTGCCTTTCATTTTCTGCAATGAGCTTATCCAGCTGTACTTCAAGCCTCCTAGACAAACTTTTGTAATCAAACTCCTCCTTTATTTTCAACATATTCTCCACCTTCATAGCCTGTGATAGATTAAAAAAAAACATCCATTAATAACTCATAAGGTGTTACAAACATTTCCGCTTATACTTTACTAATGCTGGTTACCCAGTCACAATCAAATGACAACACAGATAAAAAAAGAAAAACAAAATAAAGCCAATCAAAGAAAAGGGAAAAAGCAAGCCTCACCAGCATTCTGTCGTCAAATGTTTGTCGTAAAGCATAACTAAATATATAACTAGCTTGATTACATTATAAACACTCACCCTCTGTCCAAACAATATGGTACTGGCAGTCTCTCCTCGATGACGTGGAGAAGGACCAATGGTCACAATTAATGAGGTTCTTGCTGTTCCTGCAACACAATGACAGTTGTAAACTGGAATATTAAAAACAGACCTCATAATTACTGCAGCAATAGCTTCAATATCTAGAAAATGAAATGCTATTAGGACAAAGATTAAAAAAAAACAAAAACTGGTATCAGTGGTATAAGCCTGAAACAAACTCTGAATTAAAAACCAAAATGTACACCAAACCAGAAAATTTGCATATTAAAAATTCAAGAGGAGCTGTTTTGGATCACGTAGACCATCTCATGAACCATTTTATTATGATCATGTAGAAGCCTGAGCAACTTACAAATATGAAAGGCGTCTCACCTCCAAATGAATCTCTAAGCAACCTTGTAAGTTTTGAATCACGGAGTGGCACATGAGCACTATTCTCTGCCAGGGCATTTATGCATTTCCCTAAAGCACTAAGTGAGAGATTAATAGACTTAGCTTCCTCCAACATATGTCCTTCACTTCCTGCCAATATAAGAAGAGAGTTAAACTTAATAAATACTTAGCTCTGACTCCCAAAGTGCAGTGATGAAACCGAAGATATTAAAGAAAACATCGCCACTAAAATAATTTTATAAAAAAAATCACACCCCAAGCGCAAGTTGTAACATGCACCTGACTTGTGAATACGTTCTGAACCTGCCAGGTCCACTATAACTAGCTTGCTTTTCCGTACAAGTGGCTTTGAAGGTTTTACCAAGTGAGAGCTTTTATTGATTTCGCTTGAAAGATCTTCTTCTCCCCCTATGACTGATCTCTTAACATGTATCTGTACAGAGTTATATATTACTTAAGGACATAGCACAATGTGATCACAACAGGAGGTTAACAAACAAAATTGATACACAAGCATTAAAAAATAAGCAGAAGGAATGGAACAAAATAATTATCACCATCAGAATAGCATGACTGCGAGAAGACTCAGTGTTCAATTTTGTATTAGCAGCAATTCGATGAGCTTCCCCCAATCTCAGCAACTCCATAAAACTTTGTTGGTCCCTGATCTCAACAAGAGTTGCCCCAGGTAGTGAAACATCGCCGGTTTTTGGATCTTCCACAATGGAAATATTATCATTTGCAGGATCAAGAAGATCCTGGATGGTCTCCATATAAAGCTACATATATTTTTTGAAAAGAAAACTATAAAAAACCTATGAACCATATAAGCCAGGTGACTATATATAAATTTTTGAAATGATCAAAACACACAAAATAGAATGAATAATTCAAAATTGATAAACTAGTACTTGAACATGACAAAAATAAAAAATGATTCTATGAGGTTCAAATTCAATAACCAAATAAAATGGTGCATTTACATGAGAAGAGACTAGCAACCTGCAAATAAGAGACCCAGATAGAATCGGTCTCCAGAGAAACATCAGCTAAAATATCCTCCATTGACCGGACCATGATTCCACGAGAAGAAGTGTCTTCATCCCCCAATCTTCCAAGCGTAAAAGTTTTCCCTGTGCCAGTCTGACCATAAGCCATGACAGTCCCATTGTAACCACCCAGCACACTCTACAAAATTAAAAGGCATAAATCAGTGATTCTGCATAAGGCATGCCACACCATACATTGGAATGTGGCATGATTTTAAAGCAGAAAAAAAAATAAAAGCAAGCAGCTGTTGACAAAACGGCAATGCGAATGACAGAAGATAACATAAACATGACCAAGTGATAAAAACAACTCCTGCAAATGTTGCAGGATTTACCTGTTTCTGGAAAGAAATAAGAAATTTAAAAAAGCATAAAAAGCTCAAGAAAGAAATGTTGTTAAATATTAAGAAATAGACAAAACATAACAGACCTCCACAACTGGCTTGGCAACAACTTCATAGACACGCTTCTGTGATGCAAATTCTGTAAGAACCTCATCGAATTCATAAGTGTCTGAGTCCCAATTGTTCTTTCGAAGTTTCAACCTCTTAAGCTGAGGTAGAGCAAAAACCCAAAATGATTAATGGCAGCATAACCAAGCTATAACCTAGCACAGAACTCAAAACACCATCTATAAGAAACAAAGTGCAATTTTAACTATTACAAAGTACGAGTGACTAAAATGAGGATGAGACCACCTCTGGTTGCAACTCGACACAATCAGCAAAATCTGCATCTGCTACAAGCTCTTCGGCATTTCTAGGTCGCAATCTTACAGCCACTCTAACCCTACCAGGTACTGTCAGAACCAGAAAAACAGCAGTCTCAGAGCTTAAATATTATTGATAGAAATGTGCTTCTCAACTAAAGCTTTCGGAAGTAATAGTTACTGAACACCATTCGCTCTATATTATAACCAAATCAATCAACCAAATGAACACACGGCTTTATTTTTTTAAAATTATTCTCTAGGACCTACTTCTTGGTAATTTACTTGTATAAAAAATCACAAAGGAGTCATCCAACTTCAAAGCAAATCAAAGCAAAACCAAAATAGAAGAACAGAGTCATCACACGTGCCTGTGAAAATAGCATATATGACGAGAATTAACAAAATAAGCTTAAGTATTGCATTATTAACTCAATTGATGATAAAATCTAAATGTCCAACACCCTAAGATTTTTGAATCGTTATCAATCTAAAGTACAAAAGCAAAACAAAATATATTCAGATGTGTAACTTGCTATCAGAAAGTGGAATGAGACTCACCTCCGTCATTTCCGGCAGCGGCGCCGAAAGATGCAGGATTGCTGCGGCGAATACCGGATCCTGGCGATGGATGAAGCCTAGATTTGAAAGAAGATGATTTGAAATTTGAAGGAGTAGCAGAGATTTGCTTGGCTGTTCCTTTCTGTACAGAACCATTTCTATATGCACTCGAAGACATCGCTTCACAAATTCACTTACTTTCAATTTCTTGTTTCAAATTATTTTCGCCATTAAAGTAAACAACGCAAGAGAGACAGAGAGAAAGCAAGATTTGGGGGCTCTCGTTGGATTCGAAGTTCAAACAAAGCGATTATGGAAGAAGGGACCCACAGTTTTGGAGGAGTTGGGAAGAGACAGATACGGTCGCAGGTTAGTGGGACCCAAATGAGTGACCGTAAAATTACTAAAATATTGTCGTTATTTATTTTGTTCCACAAACTACAGTCACTGGCTTATGCCTGTACTGGGACCGGTCCCGTGCTCGTGCCGTGAGCCTCTTAAATCGCCCCGGTCTTCTGTGTTTGTAGTGCCCTAGTGCGGCGTGTTAAAATGAAATGACGACATAGTCCCACTTCCTCCCCGCACGATTGAGACCGTTACTAAACACCAACTTAGCAGTTCCCGCTCGCGCGACATGGAGGACGAATCACGATTTATTGCTCCGTTTCTCTTGCTTGAAGAATCGAACTCGTGAATTTTACTTGTAATTTCAGATATTAATAGAAATTAATTTAAATAATTAAAAATAAAATTTGACAGTAAAATTGGTTGACAGCTGTATTCGATGTTAGAAAAGGAGGGAACCATTAGAAGCCAGGCCTGGAATAAATTGGGCTGGGCTGAACTCGAGAAGCCCATATGACCAAACAACGGGCTATTACGATGGTTTTTTGGAACACCAGGGTTTCTTATGTTATCTCATCAGTCCTCTTCGTTCGTGCTCAAGGTGAATCACTTCAAATGGAAGTATATAGATTGTACGTATTTGCTTATAGTTTATACGAAAGATCGTGGACATATGTTGATTCACTGAATTGAAAAAACCCTCATGGCTAGCATATGATTAATTAATATCAGTTCAGTAATCAATATTTGTAAATAAAATTCTCGGAGACAACTTCTACCCACTGTAGAACGAACTGTATAGAACAAGATTACATGCACAGTTATTCCATTCTACATATCGTATTATATTCCTATTTCCATGTAAGGACATAATTAAGACTTAATAACTTCAATTATTCCCGCCCCAAATTCATTTATTGAATATATAATTATGAGCTGTAGCTAGTTATCTAGGAAAATCAAAGAAGATATATAGTCCCCATGCAGTGATTTCAATTAGTTTTCACTCATCTTCATTATGAGACAAGCGGCTATGGGAATTGCAAGGGAACTTCTTCTGTAGCTGAGCTAACAAAGCTTCATTCTCTTGGCGGAGAAGAAGAGCTTTTGTTCTAAGCTTTTCGTTTTCTTTTATGATGATTTGGTTCTCCCTATGCAGCCTCAGGTTCTTTAACTCCATCTTTGCCCTTGAATATTCCTTCTCCTCTCTTTTTTCTTCTTTTGATGATCTTCTCCTCCTGTTAAGTTCCATGCGTATAATTAACTTCCCGCAGATTCATACATAATATGGTGGATATAGAGAGAACGAGACAAAAGGGTTTTGAAAAAACCAACCTGTTCAGGCGGCGAATCTGTAGGTTCTGTCGCTCCAGTGGCCGTCTATGTCGAAAAGCATGGTAAAAGCTGCCGCGTGGAGTCAAGTCTGCAGAGTCCATGCACGTTTCTGTTCCCTCTAAAACATATAAATAGCTTCTTATTGTAAGAGAGGATGTTTTGATCTTTTTCTTTTTCTTCTGCGGTAAGAAGTCAGCACTAGGGGAAATAAGATTGAAAAGAGGGCTATGGAAGAAGAGTTTCTCGGGTTTCAGATAAGAGAGACAGATCGATGGGAAAATAGAACGAAAAATCTGAAGATATATAGGGCGGAGACGTAAGTGATATGATCAGAGGGAAAGAGAAAGAGAATAAGAGATCAGTGAGAGAGGCTTTTCACGGTAATGATGGCACCAGAACTCATTATTACAAAAGCGCAGCAAAGCAATGAGAAATACAGAAACAATTAACATGACCAAAGGGAAAAAGTAGTTCTGTCTCTGTCTCTCTCTGTAATTACTTTTCTTGGGCTGGCTTGGCCTTTGGTATGGCGCACAGAAAATGATTTATCGTAGTTCATCCTTTGAACTCAATTCTCCCTCAGTTCCAACATCTTTTAGCTCTCTCTGTTACCTCATGAAACCCAAAATGGAACATCGCGTGTGCAAGTTCTATTTATTCCAAGGGTTCACCAAATAATAAAGGGCAATTGCATCCTTTTACTCCTTATTGATAAACTTTTCATAAAGAATATATAAGCCTGAGATTAAATGCAACAATTAGGGCTTCTTTAATTAACCTAAACAAGACCTCTCGTGATTTCATAGCCCTGCATAAACACGTGAACCTCCATTTGGGATTGTAGTGGCAGATACATTTGACCAGAACGAATAGCCACCAAAAAGTCAAAGTTCGAGACTCATCCACGCATAAACTAATGGATCAACTAAGTCAAATTCCTCAATTGCATGCCTTTAGTGAACATACCAACCTTGAGCATCATTAGACCCTCGTTGATTAGAATTTCTGACGATGAAAAGGTATACTTTTGTAGTTAAAGTAGACGAGATTATGCTCATAAAATAGACGAGACCGATCACTTGATAAAGTTAAATCAATGGCGTATGGTCAAAAGCCTTATCCTTTGAGAATAGATAGTCATGCATACACACGGTGTGTGTTAGAAGGATGAGCTTCAAAAGCAAGCGCAACCTTTTTTCTAACTTGTCTGCTTTTTCAAGAAAGTGCTTGCGTCTTTGGCCCTTCCAGTTCAAACAGTGTAAGCACGAAACTTGTACTTTCTTCTTCCGCTAATTATGCTTAATCATTTGCATTTATGTGAAGGCATTCACAAATACAAGTATTTTATTGTTAAGTTGCTGACAAGATTGCCATACTTAAACCAATATGCGGATCACAACCGGGGGGGTGTGGGGGTGTGTAGGTGTAGGATCTGTCAATAGATCTGCCCACTTAGCACTTATTTTGGGTAATTACCCACTAATTAAGTCAAATTGAAAATCACGAGAGAGCAATGAAGTCACATGGGATTTCACCTGCAAAGCACATGCTGGGTTAAAAGTTGGGCAGATGGGGAAGCAACAGCCAAGATAAAATGAGTGGAAAATTGGAAGAGAATAGGGAATGTGGGTTATGATTCTGTCCATATTGTACGAGTAATTGAGTAGATCGGTATAGCTATATCCATCGATGCATGCTCATTTATTTGGAAAATGAAGCCCCAATTTGACCTCATCTTCTTTTCTTCCCCGCCATCATCATTTGTTCTTATCACATTAATGATGACGCTGGTTTATCTCAGCCACTTCTATGGTCCCTGAATTGGCCAAGTTGGACATTACTTCTACTTCCCTTCCCTTCCCTTCTCATGATGAACGTTTGAAACACAAATGGTTGTTGAGGCCGGGCATTTGATGGATGAGGAGAAGGATCACTAGCCTACTTGCTAGCATTCAGTCATTTCATTCTTGTATTACTAGACTACCACCTAAGCTAAGTACTTGGGTTAGATAGCTTAGGGCGCCGAGTGAAGTGGAGATAGTCAACCGAGAGATGAATTCTCATTTTGTTTTCAAAAACGATCTCATTGCCCCTATTTGTTTAGTACTTTCATATTCATCGTTTAAAACCACCACTGAATACTGATGACGATAATGATGATGATAAGGATGAGCGGTGACTTTGATAGCATCTCTCTCCCTCACTATCAACAACGTGGTCTAATCCCATCACCGGCCTCTTTATCTGAATTCAAAGGTAGAAATACAACATGCAAATCTCTGACTCTCAATTGCATTTTATATTTTCATTTTCGGCAGATTAATCTCCTCTTTCTTCCTTCTGTTCTATGATGGCCATCTTCACACCTAACAATTTTAGAGTTACGAATGAGGTGACATCATGCATAGGGAAAAATTAGATTCGTTCCACTAATAGTTTCAATATTACAAGATTTTATAAGTAAATATTTTTTGACATTTAAGAATAGTGATCAGTTTGAGGTAAAAATAGAATTGCCTATTATGAAAAGATTTAACCCAAAATGTTAAGAGAGACAGAGAGAGGAGGAAACACAGCCATACCTTCTTCATACGCTCCCATGGGACTTATTGTTACGAACCAAGTGGCCGGAGACATTTTAAGAACTACTTTGACGCCAACATGTCTGCTGATTGTTTCATCATTTTTCAGACTTGCACGGCAAGGCATAGTAGCTATGAATTGTCTTTGCGAGGACATTCAAGAACAGCCATATACGGATTAATTTAATTGTTGCAATCATAAGAAATAATGATACAGAAAAAGAAACGTAAATTATGAAATCAAGCCTCACATAAAGAAAAAAGCAAGTTGATTGGCATCTAGTATTTACAACATGCCTGGCTGTCATATAGAGCCTTCCTGGGTAGCTTCATCATCTTCATCCATTGCATCATCTTTATTTTGATTCTCATCAGCTTTGTCGCTACCCTCAATACCTGCATTCCCACATTTACCACCCACTCCATCATCATCACTGTCTGCACAGTCTTCAGTATCAGAGCTGGAAATGGAACACTGTTTTCCATCCCCACAGTGCTCCAAGTCATCATCCATCACACCAAGACAGTGCTCGTTTAAATCAGGAGCTACAATCAAGGCCCGAGGTCCGTGGCTCCATTTAGTGGGAGCAGCTTTTGAAGATGGCATACTTTGACTCTCAGCAACCGGGGCACTGAAATCTTGTAGACCCATGGTGCCTTCCTCATCATTATCTCTGCTTCTAGGAGATTCATTCTCTCCGTGAACTGAAGGAGCAGTACTGCAAGCCCAGCTCCCAGCAACTTCAGAAGCTAAAAGGTCTGCTGTCCTGATTGTGCCTCCGGTTTCTATATCCTCTTTGGTTTTTTGACTCTCGAGAGGAGAATGTAAGTGGAAGTGGTTGACAGTTTCCTGACAAATCCGCTCACCACTTTGACGTCCTTCATCCTCAAGCTGCATTGTGTCCCCCGCCACCAAAGTTCCATATTTGTTCAAGTCAGTATTTCTGTCACTGTTGATTCCAGGGCTTCCAGTTTCAAGAACTTGCTCAGTTCCAATGGGGTCTCCCTCCAACATAGGTGCCGTGCCAACACCATCAATGTCAGAACCAAAGCCACCTTTACAAGTACGGTCAGCACTTGTAAATTCTGCTTCTTGAGTATTTCCACCTTCTTCACTTCTGATATCACAATCATGCTTCTCAGTAGTACTTGCTTCATCACTAGAAGTAACAATTTGAATTCTATCAAACCTCTGCGCAGAATTAGCAGTGCTAGCCTTCCCAGCACTGTTGCCGTGATACCCAGTTGTTTGTTTTTCTCCAATTATATTTCCATTGTTGTCACCATTAGTCAAATTGGGGTCAATATCAACTGATGTATTCTCATAATTTTCCTCATCTTCTAGAGTCTTCTGCATTGACTTCAGTTGTTCCTGCTGCTTTGCAAACAGTACTGATATCTCCTCAGTCGTGGAATAAAATGCCCGTAACTGTGTTTCCCTGGATGCCATCCAAATGTTCACAAGGATAAAATCACCACCATTGCCTCTATAGCAATTTTAGATAAATTCATATATGAAATCTGAAGTCCGCCATAGGCAATGAAATGCTTAAAATGACCACCTAATACATGACCTACATTACTCAGATGTAAACCCAGGGGTAAACCAACAAAGAAAAAACCTTCTAAATCAGGTTTTAATTAAAGAAACTGAAAAGTTCTTTTTCCTTGAATAAAAGGGACTTAAAAGAAAAAGAAACCTTAAAAGGCTAATTCCATTAATAAGACACAATAGCAATTTTTTAAACCAACAGTGCCTCACATGTACAGGTAAATATAATGCAGAAAAGTTGAAAATATAGACAGAATAAGCAGAAGTTGTCACAATCATTGCAGCTGATGAAGAATTTTCCATGTGAATCACAAATTCAGAAATTCAGCATGTGGTAAATATTCACAAAAAGTCTCGATAAAATTCTTTGACATGACAAAATTAAACATGGATATGGGAGCGGCAACCTAGTAACAAAAGAAAATTTTATGCTCTCAATCAGTACTAAAATATATTTCATATCAGTACAATTTGGAAGAACTCAGAAAGTCAATGAAATTCAAGGAATAATTTCCATTTCTATGACAAATCATCATCACAGAATCATCCAGTGAATGCAAGGAATTGGCAATTTATCACACTCTGACACTAGCAAGCATGAACATGCAGGATTATAAGAAATTTAGCTTTATAGAGAAAGAAGATGAAAACAGCAATTCAAGCATCATCCTATATCGCTAATTTACTAAAATTCAACCGATATGAGTAGAGAATACACTTACACCAAAATATCACATTACACCAATCAATATCCTTACCGAAGCATAATTCTTTCCCTGGCAGCTTTTAGTCTCCGTCTCTCAAAATCAAGATCATGCATTGCAGCATTTATCTCCAGTTCCAGGGCAGAAACTTTAACCCAGGCTTCTTCTCGGGCTGCCTGCTACCAACAGCAAAAGAAACCTCAGCTTAAAAATACAACTTCACTTAAGAGCCAACAATAGAATTTAGTATAGCCAGATGATCTTAAAATAAAGATTCACAAGAAAATAGTTCTGCACCTTAGATATTTATTATAAATGAGTCAACAAATAAAAATGAAACATTGTAGTGATTGCAACATATCTGGTCAAATGTGCATACAAATTATATGTACTCATTTAAGGCAATCTGACCTTACACATTGATCTAAATTGCATATCATACTGTGAAAAAACTAGAAAGATTTGCATTTATACCTTTTCAATCTCAAGCTCTTTCCTCAACTTTCTGATTTCATGCTCAAGTTCTTCAACTCTCTGCTCCATTATATACAGTAAATAAGAAGAGTAGGGGACATAATCTCTTCACGTAAAGGTATAAGCAAAATGGCTATTGCAGTACATATTCAAATATATCTACGATAGCACTAAGACAAATAATTACCCTTTTCTCACTTGCTGAGGCCAGTTGTTCTTCACAAACTTGAGTTTCCAGCTGGCGAACTTTATTATCGGATATGACCAACTTTGCCCTAGTCTCATCCTATGAAATAAAACAAAATTGAGACACAAACCTTTGGTGTTTAGATAAAGAACAAGTATAAAGAATTTGAACTCATAAATTAGATGGTGATGAGAATAATACCAATTTGAGCTTCAAACTTTCCACTTGTGAAGAGCTTTGTTTCTCCACTATCTGCTTTCAAATGCACAATATTTCATATTTTGCTGAAACTCTGCTAAAACAAATCATGAATACAAAAAATGCATGCACCTTCAAGAATTAGAATCTTTCTTACCTGAAGCTTGTTAATTACTTCTTGCTGCTCTATTTCTCGTCTTGAAGCAGCATCTGAGAGTCGTTTTAATTCCTCTTGAGCTTCTAATTGGGCTTTCTGCACTGCTGCTTTCAGATCTGCTTCAGCCTTCTCTCGTTCTACTCTTCTTAGTTCTCGCTCTTGTTCTAGTTGTTCCTTGAGTTCAGCTATAGAGACCTTCTGACTAAAAGCATGAAAATCAACTATTACTAGTTTTCTCATATGTTTTGACATTTTAAGACTTTAGCAGAACTATTTAAAATAGGGCAAAAGCAAAGAACATACTGAACAAGGGTGTATCACTAGAAGCATTACACCCTTGAACTGAAAGGAACCAAAACAACCTTAAATACACTGACAGAGGCAGATATCTGATAAATATGGGAAACAAAATCACAAGTAATCAAATTGGCTAATGCATTGATCAAAGAAAGTTATACTAGGCATAAAAAAATAGTCTTTGCCATAGCCCATGGGTTATCTACCTACACAGAAATGTCGCAAATCATTACTAAGAATCAGTCATCTTCCGTCTTTATGCATCTGATTAAGAGTTGTCTTGTGCTTTGATAAAGAGCGCTTTAAAAGAACCAACAAACAATTATCATTGAACTACTTGTAAATGACTACGCATCAACTTCTAGAAATACTGTAGAAAACCTTTTGTAACTTAAGAAAATGTTTCTATGTTCTTTCTTCGCTGACAGAACTATATAACAAAGAGCAATTTTCAATCCGAAGATTCAGGAAATAAATAAAACGCATGAAACAAGTAAATGCTTGATCAAAATTTCCACTTCAATTATAATCAGAGCATTTACTAGGAGCATATCAATAATCAACATACATTGTTTACCTCTTCATTATTTCATTTGCTTCTGTACATGACTGCATGGAAGCACTAAGTCTCTCATTAATGTCTTCTATAGCATGTTTTCGTTCAGCTGATATTCTACTAATCTCCACCAGCTCCTTCTGTTTAGCATCTAACATGTCACGCAATGCTTTGAGTTGATCAAGGTATGATTTTGTAACTGACTCTTTCATCTCTTTCATTTCCTGCAGATAAATGAGCATTATAAGTTAAGGCTGAAGTCAAAGAATGAGTCATTGGTCCATAGTCAATATTTAATAGCTGAAAACAAAGAATAATTCAATTCACCACAAAACAAGGGTACTTCAAATCTTGCTATCACAAAATGTATTGCTGGAATTTTGAACAATATAATTGAAGAACCACATCAAATCAGCACAAATAAATAAACAAATTGTAAAGGATGATCATAGTTAGATGTTTCTTCAAATACTCTTTGTAATAAAATTTTTCTCATTCTTAAACTTGATTAATTTCATACATAACTGATAGTTAATGCCAGTATAGGGAAATGGCATAATGAAAGCAAGGAACTATCTTACGTCACCTCAGACTAATACACCCCGCGTTGTTTTATATCCATACTTCTGCTTAACCTTTTGAAAACAATTACATACAAGCAAATTACAGAATGAAATTTTAACTTCCACCATTTCTTTGATCCATCAAAGTTCAGAACTTTCTTAGATCTCTCAAACAGTAACCAAGAGTTGGAAGACTGAACTCAGATTCACACATAATCGTGCGAGAGGAAAATTGATGTCATAATTCACCAGAAGATTACTTTTTCATGATGCTCAACAACTGTACGATTCTCATTTTGCAATTTATTGATTTCAAGGACTTGACTTTCCAATTGCTTCCTCAATTCCTGCACGTGACAATGTTTGTATTGTGTAAATTGCCAGAAAGACTACTGGATATTCCTGGATGTCATCAATCACTACAGTCAGGAATTAAGAATAATATACCGTGTTCGACCGTTGAAGGCTTCGAAAATCATCAAGAGACAGAGGACCATCAGGAGAACAAATGCCAATACCTTTAAGTCTCTTGTTTTCAGAAACATACTCCTCTGCACAGAATACAAACAAAAGGCTCATAATGCATCAATATGTCTGAATAATGGAAGAAAGGAGAACTATCTAATCCCTGACTTGACCTGCTCTTTAGTTTACTTTGAGCAAAAAAGGATATACCTGCCAACAACAACATCTAATCATTCAAATTCATGTCACTTGGTTTAGTGGAGCAAATTTAGAGTGGCACCTATGGCCATAGAAAACAAAAATAAAATGTAAGTTATGACTGATGAATATACCTGCTTTTCTTTTTGCAGCAGCATCTTCTCTCAATGGAGAGAAGCTGAGAACTTCGCGGTATACAAATGCAAATGCAAGTTCTGTTAGAAGTGACAGAAAAATATTAATGTTCCATATTTGTCCGAATCCTAGTATAATCAAGATATTCTTTACAACACTTCAGAAAAAGTCACAAGCATAAGTCGTAATAACCTCAAATTTCTCCTTGAATCAACCTCTCCCTGGAAAAGCTTTTCAAGCTAGAGACTATAATAAGTTGGGAGAAGCTAGCTGATTCAGAATTACTATATCACTATGATTCCCATATCCAAACAAATCAAAAGCATCATTTAGACATAATTTGCATTTGTTGAAAACAAAATTATTTATTAAAAATGCTATAAAACTTCAAGTGTAACGAGTAATTAGTAAGAGATCCATAAACAGAGTTCCTTCAAAATGACTGTCTAGAAGAATGATTTTCACTGCATTGAGTTCTATTAGAAGACAGACAATGAATATCCCTTTTTTTAATAAAAAAAAGGAAAGAACTTAATTAATAAAGATTTATGATGTTAAAAACTAATATTACCATGCTGAGGAGGAGCAGCAAATGATATAATATCTCCATGATGGACTTTGACTTCAGGGATATTTTTCTTTAACCTCTCCCAGTTGAGATAAGTCCCATTTGTGCTGCAAAAGGCAAAAACAATCAGAACACATTTGTTAAAGAAAGGAACTATAAGGCTTTCTGAGCAATGAACAACCTTGTATCTTTCAAGAACACAGAAGTGCAACAGTCAGGAGAATTCCCTACATCTACACCAGCAAACTTCTTCCTATATATTTTGCAATGGTTTGCACTGACAGCATTTGATTCTATCTGGAAACGTGCATCCTCTACCAATCGGCCAACGCAATGTTCATCCGCAGTCAAAAGCATATTTATGCCCTGGCTCATGATCATATCATCAGTTCCAACTCACTAAATATGCATAGATACTACGAGAAGAAGCAATAAGTTAGTTGGAATGTCAATTAGCAGATCACATATAACGTGCCATTATACTAGAATTCCAACACAAAAAAAAATCATCAGCCACAGTCACTTGAAAGAGACAACATGCAATGATTAAAACAAAAAAGACAAGATTATCGTGACCACTACGACATTACTAGAATTTTCTTCCATGGTTTCATACAAACGCAGTCTAGCAGGAACGGCATTAACGAGCTTAAATCAGCCCAAAGGTGGTGATCTCTCAAAAGGTTCTTATGCATAAAAGATCATCTATCCACTACTAAAATTCAGACTACCAAACTAGATATTGATCACAAATTGTTGAAAAAATAAGAATTAACAACTAAATCACTGAGAAATTTCATTAATGTAACAATGGGGTTTGAGCAGAGTACAAAGAAGAAAATTGCCTAAAATTCTTGGCACTTGTAAAACTACAATATTGCTGATGATGTAATCAAAACGGCTAGCCCAACAAACATGAACCGAAAAATCACAATATCAGTTTATTGAAGTGAATGAACCCGTAAACACTTACTTGCTGGCGTTTACGTGCATTATTAGAAATAGCGGTAAGTACACCCCAGACATTGGGATCATAGTTTTGAAGAGGTTGAGCAGCATAATTTGCAGCCACCGAGAGGACGAAATCTTTTGGAGTGAGCGGCTTCTTTGGAGATGTGTCATTAGGGTTTTGTTGAGGGTGTGACGAACCCCTCTGCGATACATTCTGTATGGGGCTCGGACTTGGACTCGGTTTCGGAAATGTTAGGGTTTCTTGGTTGTCTTCTTTGTTACCCATTGAAGAATGAGAACAGAAACTGCAAATGGCGGGGAATTTGTAACCCTAAATACGACTACTCTATTTACATGCCCCCAAAGCTTGTCCTGTACGCTTTGCCGAATAAGAATAAGATTTGCCAAGATTCTGTTACCGTTGAAGAGCTAGACTGTGGCATTTCAATTTTGCCACGTCAATACAATACGTACGTCGGTTAGCAACTTTCAAACATGCACTCTCTATTTTTTTAAGAATAAAAATCAATTTAAATTAAAAATAAATCTAAAAGAAAAAATCCAACAACACTAACAGCAGCAAAACAAAAGAAGAAACAAAGGCAGAGCCCAATATTCCGTAGAAGAGAAACTCAATTTTCTTTCGATGTCAATTACATCACAGATATTACAATGAATTAAGAGCTTCTTCTCCATGGAAACAAACTGCTAAGCTATTACAAACAGTTTTATAGCACCAGTATAGGCTTGTGCAAGACATCATCTCATTGGCAAATTATTTCAGCATTTTGCACCCAAATGGAAACAAAATTATGATTATCGGCATTTCTCATCATAATTTTACAGAAGCCGTAATTTTCAAGGTTCCATTCCCTAACTAATCTAGATGCAGCTACATAAAATTCTGCAGTTTCATCTTGAAAGGCCATTGTCATGGCAGATACTTGTCAAAAATTGACAATGAGGTTAATCATAAAACGCTGTTACACATTGAGGCCAGACTTCAATGCTATACAACCATAAATGTCCAGGTAAAGCTAGCCAGCAAGGAGGTTGGCATGTATGGTAATGCGATTGATCCTTATATCACCTGATCCCGTTTGGGTCTGCAAAAACTCAAAAAAAAATAGTCAATAATGTCAATTCTAATTTGGGAAATATTAATAACCCACAATAACATGCATCAATCAAGTCAAAAGTGTTGACATACGACATCAAGAGGTCAGCACAACCACCGTAAGGGTCACATAATGGTCATAAGTGAGAATTCGTCAACAATGCCTATGGGTAGTTCCCATCTCTTGCTAGCACAAAATACCTTTTCCATCAGGTCAAGGACTTCAAACCCATGAATCACTCTACCAAACACTGTGTACAATCCATTAAGATAAAGAATTGGCTCTCATTAGTATTAGGCCCACCGTTGTCCATTGCCAGTATCCCTCTTGCATTATGCTGGAAAAAAGAAAAGAGAAATGAGAAAAATGAGCATATTAATGGTAATATAATTAGCCTGAAATAATGCTAGTCATCACCACTAATGGCATATATGCAATGATGCAGTATTGTAGTTTCCAGATATCATGAAACTGCAGCATATAAACCAAGCTTTGCAAGCACACCAAGGCTCATAAAAATTTGGAAGCTTGTAGTCTTGAAATCATGATAACGATATCATGATAAAACCCCGGGTATGACAATTAGGACACTTTTAGCATTCAGTCTATAAAGAAGAGAGAACAGGAAGGGAAGAGGATGAAAATGAAATATCCAACACTAAAGCTATAAGTTTGACAATCAACAACTAGAGCAACTGGGAAGAAATGATCTTTCCCCTGAGACTTTGAATAAATTTCACAGTATGCAGAGCACCCAAGCTTTGTCTGATGGTGGAAAGACAGGCAGACTCTCCCTTTGGCGAGAGAATGCAGAAACATAGACATGGCATAAGCAAACTATACTTATTTAGAATTCAAGATCAGCCAAAGAGGTCAAAACGGTAGCAACATTTTTGTAGCCCAAAAAGTTGCACCAAGCAATTGTTTATACCTTGAGAGACTCTCTTAACTCATCATTGAACTTCTTGCACCATATGCTGGTCCCACCTTTGCCAGTGCCTGTAGGGTCTCCACCTTGAATCATGAAACCTTTAATATTACAGTGAAATATGGTTCCATCATGGTAACCACTAGCACGTAATGCCAAAAATTCTGTAAAAGGTTACAACATGAAAACAATAACAAGCATATTACTTGAAACAAGAGTTGGTGGCACAACGTTGCCATGCTGAATGTGTCATACTAGAATGTTTCAAAAGCACAACACCCTATTGAAGCTATGACATATACTGTTCAGAAAAGAAAAATTATAATGAAAGCAAAAGCCAAATACAACTTAATACCAACTTGTGGACTATTTGCCGGACAGGCGACAGAGATTTAATATCCAAATAAATTACAAAGAGATTCAGATTGTATTAACATTGTTCAACAGTGTTTCCGTTATCAATATCACCCACACCCACAAAGAGTCTTCATCATACATCTGATACAAAATTGAAATTTTACGATTTGCAAGACATTATGACTAAATGGGTCCACATTATTTCCGAGAGGTTAGTCTAATCACAACCAGTCATTTAAACCCCAATTATTGAGTTATGAAACTTGTATAACAAACGCTCAGTAACACAAATCGAAATTAGGGTTAAAGAGGATTCAAAAGAATAAAAGTAATTATTATGATTCCTTTCCCGATCTAACACTTCTGGTTTTCACATTCAAACAAAATGAAAATAGAGCGAAAGACACTGACCTCGGCCTTTTTGGGGTCCTCGTCACAAGCAATATCGCACTTAATGTCGCCGGGATTAGCGTTTAGTGTTACCGACTGAAAAACCAAAAATTCAATGAATAGAAGTTATTTTATTCATTTAACGAGCAACTGAGGGTGTTCGATGAAATTATAAAGAAAATCACCATTTGCGCCCGTCTCTGCTCAAAATTTGTAAATTGTAGAACCGGGAACCGCCTTTACATACCTCTACTCTTAAGTCGGGGAACAGTACCGTTACTGTGTAAGGTGGTCCGTTAGTTCACGTTTCTAAAGCAACTCACCGTTGCATAAACTGTTCGGCTAAATTATAATCAAAAATCGTCAATTAAAATTTTAAAATATATAATAAGAAAAATTAAGAATTATAACAAAATGGTAATCTGTCTAAACTTTCTTGTTATAGAACCTTTACTCTATGCAGCCCAACTTATCTTTTTGATTGGCCCAGAGATTTCAGTGCCATGACAATTGGCCCAACCCGGTACTCCCTTATTGGGGTTGGCTTCTTGCACATTAGCTATCCCACTATGAAATTTTACCTTTCCCCGCGTATGAACGAGTCTTCTGGAGTCACAAATGACATGATGATCAAACAATGCTGAGATTGAACTACGGCTTATGATGCACCACAACATGAGCACTCAATATCAGTTGCTAAACCCGTTTTAGAATGTGAAGTGTCAGGTGCAGTAACCGTGCTATTGCCTTTAGCATTGGTGGCTGCAGCAAATCTCCTCTCAGCTGCAGCTGCTCTTCTTTCCCTTTCAGCAGCCTGCGCCCAATTCAGGTCCTCCTGGTTGGAGGGAAGACAAAAAATTGTAAAGTTGATCAAGAGATGACCAAGTTAAGTGGAATACAAAGAGAGGGGATCCGAGAACAAAACCAGCAAAGTTTGCAATATGTCAAATGCAAGAGCAAAACAGTAAATTTTAAACCAATAGGCTGCTGGAAAAACTGAAGATCATATGAAACAATGTCCATAATATAATCATTTGTTTAAAAATTTGAATCCAACCTGTTGAGAGATGTGTGATACACTAAGTTGAGGCACTTCCTTTTCAACCGCGGATGGTGTGGATCGGTTGTCTGCAACTGCTGCCGCATTATCAGAAGCAGCCTGGGCCTGTGTAGTGAGGTAACAATTTGAAATCAAAATACAGAGGTAACGAGAACAATAACGGGAAGAAGAAGGCATGCTAGCACAATGAAGAGACACGAGACCAAACAGTTGATACAATGATGGTAGTTTTCGATTTTATGGAGCCAAGAAGTTTATGCACAAGGATAAAATTTATGGCACAAATTCTTCAGTAAAAGTTTCCCAGAAGGGCCCTATCTTTCCTCCCAACCCCCTTTCTTCCTTGAACCTCCCTACCTTTTTCCTTCAAAAACAAATTTTTAGAATTAAAAAGGGAAACAGGAACATAACATCGACATCTTCGCCTCATCTGCTAACGCCCCATTATGCATCAAGTATAGAATTCTAGTCCATAGAAGAAGCATAATGGGGTGGCATATTTTCATCAGCTTCTCTTAAAGAAATATCGGACCAGGACTGAAGGATAACTTGTACCTTCCCTTCTCTTGCTTTGCGCAATTTCTTCAGTTCTTTCGCTCTTGCTTTCCGTTTGGCATCTCTCTCTGCCTGAACGTCGAGAAAGAAAAGTAAATCATCAGTTAATGCACTTGGAACTTTGGCAGCACGCCAATTCCATTTAACAAGGTTTTCAGCCATGAATCGTCTAAAAGTATTCCTAACTTACCTTCCCATTAGCCAGTTTATATGTAGTGCAACCTCTTTCATACTTTGTGCGAGGGTCGAGACCCTGTTCCAGGAGTTCCAAAACATTCTGAGAATTGCAGTATTGTGCCGCTTCACGGAGGGCTGTTGTCGTGCCAATAACTTCAATTTCACTCTCACTCGACAAACACTGTTCGGAAGATTTTTTGCAGCTTGAAGAAGCTTCAGAAGTTTCGTTCCTTCAAGTGCAAGTTGTCAACCAGGCCTTCCTTGCTAGAGCTTGGGCGGCCATTGCTAATGGAATTTGCACTCGAGTCCTCGCAAGTTCATAGTGAAGTATCCTTCTCGTCCACTTCGGACGTAGCTCGTGTCATTTGCCTGTATACATGCTGGGCTTCGTTGAGTGTAGACCTACGAACAGTCAATGAAATATGTCGAACGGCACAACGCTGATGACTAAAACACGGTTTAATCCCATTGAAAAACAGCCGACGATTAGTTGAAGGCGCATATATAAATGAATACACAAATGGAAGCATCAAAATAAGGCATGCTTCCAAGAAACAAAAAGTTCTTGTATTTCCTATAATATTTAGGCGACAAGATTAGTCAACTTCACATATGGCTCCATTTGGCTTTAGCAAAACATTGTACATTAGGGGAAAAACAAAGGCAAAAGAAGCAGCAGTGGATACCTTCTTTAAAGCTAGTTTATTATACATTCGAAGAGCAGCTCCAGCAGAACTTGCGGCCTACTGCTTCTTACCAGCCTTGACCCTCACAACATCATCTACGAGTCAAATAAAGAGTTCTTTCATACTTGAACGCAAAATAATTAAAGCATATCGCATCATATTCTTCGGTACCATTTTCTTCCTAGTGGAAATAAAATGCTCAAACAGAAGTAGGCAAAAATGCAATGACCTGTGGAAAGTTTTGTGTGCCACAACCAAGTTACCGTCCAAGACACAGCCAGCAAAGTGCCCACCCTCGCAAGCAACATAACCCTGAAATAGTACTCTCCCACTGCTCATGAATCAAAATTTTCAATCTCACAATCATTTCGCTCTGTCCCAAGAAGCTGCCATTGCCGATAGAACATGTTTTATGGTTGAAACACTTTTCAAGACTCCTGTAGAAGAAGACTTCTCCAAAATGAAACTCGTCCTCCTGTCTGAAGCCGAATAAACAACTTCTTCCCCAACAGTTAGAATTGATTTCCCAAGCAGACCATCACGGGCGACAAGATAATTTATCAACTTCATCTTCTGATCCCGATATGCTTGATGCATCATAGTCTTTAACATTTGTTCCAGAATATTTTAAATTACAAAAGGTTTGTTTAATTAACATCTCTGTTTTTAATCTATCTCCCTAATGTCTTTGTATTTATACATTTTAATTATTAATTTATCTTATAATTTACACAACAATTTATATAACCACAAAAGTTCTGTTCTATTAGATCGATTAATGGCGAGGCATCAAGCAAACTTGAATGATAGTCATCATCATTTCTCAAACGGGAGATGGACGGGCTGGGGCCTTTGTACTCTCAGTAGTAATGAATGATCTGATCCACCACTCCACCCTCAAATTCCCGCAACCAAAACACTGTATATATTGCAACAAAACCAGTGAACCTCTCCCAGCTTTACCTCGATGTCTCATGGTTCTTCAATAGCCAACAGCGCGTGTTAAGAAACGGTTCCCCACCCCAGCCCCCCTCCCCCCGTAATAGAGCAACAGATTTTTTTATACTTGATATTACAGAGTGAAATCAATTTGTTGCTCTCGGGGAATCATATCTCTCCCGTTCGCCGCACAAAACAGATCGGTAATTTCTAGAAACATCTATCCGTCTGCGGAAACCCGTGCTGTGAACTTTGTGGTCCCCCACGATTAAAATCATGAAGCCGCCGCATCTATTTCGCCACGTAAGCTTACAGTCAAATCCTCTTATTCCCGCGCAATAACCAACAAATAACAGATTAAAAATAATACAACGCGAAGCACCCGATAACAATCCACTAACCGAAACAAAAAGTAAAAATAAAAAGCTGCAACGTGCATCCTCCACTCACCCTTCCGCTGCCACTAAAATGTGCCGCATCTTGTCTCATCCCAGAAATTAAAATCCCAAAATATATATTTTTTTTTATAAAAAAAGGATTTCTAATTTCTGATAACAACAGAGAAAAGAAAATACCCTGATAGAAAAGAAATTAAATTAACAGACCTGCGTCATTACGATTTATGACAGTACAATCGAACAAACAACAGTTACAAGTGCTGCGAAGAAAGCGGGAGCATTCACGTGAACAGCAGCATTGTCGGCGGTGCTATTCTCCGACGAGCCTGGTGCATCGGATGGTGCTTCCCCCGGAGTCTCTGCGGGCGGAGCCTGAGGCGAGTTACCCGAAGGTGACGGCGCCTCAACGGTCACAGGACCAGGACTAGGAGATGCCACGGTTGGGGCAGGTGATGGAGCCGCCATTGGAGCTGGAAATGGCGCCTTTCCAAACAACTCAGTAGGCAAGAGCATACTGTCAACTGTGAAAATGGCCAACGGCGTTGCGTCAAGCACCGTGTCGGCGATTCTGGATGAACTTACGCCGGTGTGAAGAGTGACCTCATCACCGGCTGCCGTCACCGTCAGAGTCAGATCGAACTTTCCGTCACCATTAGTAGCTAATGTAGAGATTGGATTCTTAGTAATCTTCAATGCCCCCTTTGGATGGTAGCCGTTAGCTGCATGATACTGCAAGAGTGCGACTACCTCAGCTTTGGAGAGCTTGCTCAAATCAGGAACTCCAGCAGCCTTAAATGCCTCATCGGACGGTGCAAAAACAGTCAAACCTTTAGAACTCGCGGACTCGTATGTTTTAATCACACCACTAGTGACAAGCAAGTTAGCGAAGGTCTTGCACCCAGCTTTCTCTAGCAAAGCAGTTATGTTGACGTCCGAAGCCGTCGGAGCTGGTGCCGTTAAGACTCCGGGCGCAATAATCGGAGAGCTGATCTCGAGCACGGAGATGTTATAAGCAATTTGTTTAACGGATTTAGTGTAGGAAGAGTCGAGTTTTGAGCCAGGAACAGCCGAGCCGAAGCCGACCTTGCCACCTCGAAGATCGGTAATATTGACAAAACCCAGGTTGCCAGGGGCATTTCCTGTAGTTTGATAAAGAGTGGTAGTGAGAGTGGTGCCTTTGGAGATTTGATGAAGCTTCTGAGGGTCGTAGTAGTCAAGCAAAATGTGAAGACTAAGTTCGTTTTTTATGACGGGGAGGAGATGCTTGGCCACGAGATCAGACATAGCCCCGTTGTTAAGAACAAGTACGGTGATTGTCTGGCGGCTGTTGATTTCATCGGCGGGTTTGGTTTGGGTTAGATAGCTACTGAACTGGGAGTATTCTGGGAAGTCTTTGAGAATGTCGGTGATATTGTGGGCCGATATGGGAGTGGCGAGTGCCGTGAGGATCAGAACGAGGGAGACGCAGCGTACAGCTACAGCGCTCATTGCGTATTTTATCAATTGACAGAGAAAATGGTGATTAGTTCGGTGAGTCAGGGGGAGATGTTAAGGTTGAATTAATATCGAGAAGGGGAAAGGATGAGAGTTAGGAATTAACTAAGGTTAAGGAGTGAAGTTAACTATGGTTAACGGTTGGGATCCGTTGAGAATTGGGGCCATGTGGAGGGGCAGGCATTGTTTGGTCACAGCTGGAGATGTAGTAGAGCGGCAGCATAATTTTGCATCAGGTTCTCTTCTTTTGATTAAATGACAGGAATGACCTTAACTTTTCTGTTACTGACGTGATAACGCATCTAATGACCATCACTTACCGTCGACGGCAACGGCACAGCTATTAAGTACAAGCCCCGGTTAGTATTTCAAAAGTTGTAACTCCGTTGTTGGTCTATAACGGTGCTCCAACGAAAATTAATAATTACAAAATATCTATATATTAAATATTTTAATTATAATAATTTCAGTCAATTGCTTGTATCATTTGTTTCCTTTTATCTGGAGACCAAAATTTCCTCCTCAATGATTCCGCCTTAATTTTTACTTAAGAAAAGTGAACATGGAACTCTTTGGTGAGCAAGTTTAAATCATATTGACCGCCCCTGAGTGGTTGGGCACATTAGCCCGTCTCAGTGCCAGGCAACTTGAGATCAGAGGCTCGTTCTGTGCGTGTACATGGTTGCGGTGCGAACTCATATTGTCGGCAACATTTACATTTGTGCCATTGCATGTGATTGTTTTCGATTCGATGCCACGTGACTATGTGCTCCCCTTCATGTTTTAAATTCGGTCCACGTTCTGCTGCATGCCTTACCTCAGGTTAACGGACTGCAATATAAAATCAATCCGCGTGTAACTGATCGCTGTTGATTCGGATGTCACGATGTTGGGCCGAGCTAAACGTTAAATTCAGTCCACTCCCAGCCCATTCGCTTGAAATCTTTTTGTTGGGTCCACTCAATTCATTCATGCTTAGGATAGTGGCCCACATACTAGAAATCCAGTTGACGTGTCACTTCATGCTCTCAATAAGTGCCAGACAAGCAGTCTGACATAGCGCGTGAAGTACGACATAATTGAGAACCTACAAGCCCTGTAATTGGACAGTAACCACCACGCGGACGAAACCCGCCAGTTTGCCGTTGAATGAGATTTCTGAAACTGAAATCTTGCCTGACGCGGGTCTAAGACAACTGCAAAAGGCTGATTGCTGTCAAAAGAATTCTGACAACCGCTTTTTTCTCTTCAGCTTTCTATTTTATTCATTCTCCAGTCTCTCTCTCTCTCACACACAACGTGTTAATGGAGGCTTTTTAAGATTTTAAATTTAATTTAAAAAGAACGTCTACTATTTCTCTGGACTAAACGCTCTCAGTTGTTGGGTGTTTCTATTCTCTTTCTCTGTTAATGCTTTGTTTAGTTCATGTTTTTTGTTGCTTGTGCTTTAAGCTTAACACCATTTACTCTCTCTGAACAAAGCAGACGGACGTGAAGGTGGGCTACAATAATTCTGGTTGGTTCTTGAAACTCTGCGATAATGGAGCCGCAACCACTTCGAAGTCTTCCTCCTTCTGATTTTGGTACTTCCAACTCCCTCTCCGTACTTCTTCATGTTCATTTGATTTTTATTTTTCAAATTATAAGATAAAAGAAAATCCGGGTATCTGATATCTCCTTTCATTTTGCGGCGAAGGAGAAGATGATGGTGGAACCCACAAGAAAGAGGAGGAGGAATGCACGGTGGTCATGGAAGGAAAGAATAATATCGTGAACGAAGAGTCACCGTCGACCAAGGTTGGTCTCAAGAATTGTGAACAAAACCTATTGGACAAAAACGGGTGCTCTGTGCTAACACCTGCTCAGCATTTTGAGTTTCAACGACAAGCTCTCATATTCGAGCACATGAAAGCTGGCCTTCCTGTTCCTATTCATCTTTGGAGTCCCATTTGGAAGAAAGTTGCTCCCTCCGACCATGGTGGTATTTACAAACAGTATCCCAGCTGTAAGCTTGGGATACTCCTTTATTATGATTGTGATGGATTTCATTGATTTTGGATTATCTGTTTGGGTATTGTAGAGGTTGAGTTTTTCTGCTAGGTGCATGTGAACTATGTTTTCCTTCCTCTGCCTAAAGATAAAGGATGATTCAATAGACTTGAAGAAATGAGATGTATTTAGGCTAATAAGATAAAGTTTGTTTGTTCCCGTTGAGAAATGTTTGATATTTGATAGTTAAACTAATTGATTGCTGTATGGTTCTCTGTGAAGTAAGATGGGATGATATGAATTTTGGAATGAGGTATGTTTTTCAATTATTGTTGGTTTTTGGTTGTAGACACAAAATTTTGAGATAGTTGTAGCATATGTTTCATTATATTGATTTCGTTCTGTCATTGTTAACTTAATGAAGACCTTTTTTTTATTTGTTTTTATTTGAATCTTTCTTCTTGTTTCAGTTGAAGGCATAGGCTTTGGTCCTCAGAATGTTGATGATGGGAAAAGGAGCAGAAGAACTGATGAAAATATTCGGAGAGTTGATCATAGGTACATGATGGATCCAGAACCGGGAAGGTGCAGAAGAACTGATGGAAATAAATGGAGGTGCAAAAAGAATGCAGTTCCTGATCAGAAGTACTGTGAGCGGCACATGCATAGAGGTAGCCAGCGTTCAAGAAAGCGTGTGGAAGCTTCTCAGATTGCAAATCCTTGGGAAACAACATCTCCCAAAGATTCTGAAAATTTTGAAACCATTTCTACCCATTCTCAGAATAATTCTCGTTCCAAATCACCGTTACCTTTGACCTTTCTACTACCTAGTGATTCTAACTCAAATACCACTCCCATTCTTTCTCAACTCGCGAACCCTTCTTCCAACAACACCAGTAATGCCACCACTGCCAACGCCAGTAGCGAAGATGAAAACAAAAATAATTCTATGTTCGTGGGAGAAAGTAACAGTAACAATGTTGCTAGAGGCAGCATAAGTGCCACCATTGATGTAGCCAGTAATGCCATGGCCACTGTCGCCATCTCCATTGCCAGCCTTTCCACCACCATCTCTGCACCCATCAATACTAATACCACCAAAAATGATAGCAACAATAATGTTATTGGCTGCATAAACTCTGTTACCACAACCAGTCCAATCCTAAAAGACACAGCTGTTGCCAGTTTCACAACTACTAACACCCCTACCACCATCCGCAACAAGATAAACAACATGAACAGTGAGAACATTGATTGGAAAGGCGGCAACTGTACTAGTCTCAACAAGATGATCATCAGAGGCAGCAAAAGTGGAAACAATGCTATTCTTGGGACTAGTGTATCCACAGGATTCGGCTTCTCACCAAAAAGTGTTCTTCATGGTAAAAGATAATGGATTCGGCATATTGATTTTATGATAAATAACCTATTATTCTCGAGCAATTATGGTTTTCCAACTAATTCTGTGATTATCTCCTCAATAAATATCCTTGACACTTTGGATTCCAGATTTATCATTCACTGCATTGCGATGGTTTATGCATTCAGTTAGGAAAAAAATAGAACTTTGACAATTAACTATGTGATTGATTTGATGGTATTAAACTTCAAGTTTCTGTTTCTTCTCCTTTTTAGCTGACAAATGGATATTTATGGGATCAGCTTGTTCTGTTCTTCAATTGTTGGATTTTTGTCATTGAATTGCAGATTTTTGAAATTCATTTTTTCAATTAATGTCAAATGAAACTAATGTGTTCTTTACTATCGATTTCAGTTTTAGGGTGCAGGCGCGAGAGCTTTTACAGAAATGATGTTGAACTTGAGCTAGGAAGGTGTAGAAGAACAGATGGGAAGAAGTGGCGGTGCAGCCGGGTTGTTGTTCCTGATCAAAAGTATTGCGAGAAGCACATGCATAGAGGTGCCAAAAAGCGTTTGGAAGCTTCATATCCTGTTGCTATTTTTCCCTCAGTTGATGCAAGTCCTTGTACGCCGCGCGCAATGAGCACATCGAAGAAAGCAGATTCTGCAAGCACAAGCATGAATCTCTCCATATCATTTCCAACAAGTCCGCAAGTTTTTACCAATGATGTAAAAAGTCCTGCCAGCTGTAGTAGTGATGCTACCATCAGTGATACTACCATCACAGCAAATGAAAGCAGTAACTTTTCTTCTTAGGTTGCTCTTAGTGGGCTAAACCTGTATGATTTTAGGTTTATGCTGTAGCACCTATCAAGATCAATATTGAGGTGATAACTTTTTTTTTATGGACAACCATTTTTCCTGGTGCTGTTTAACTGAGGATATATAATAAAATCATCTTTTTTGTGTAGCAATACAAGAATTAGTACATGAAACCCTTAAAATGGAAAGTTTTGCGATTCCTTCTTAATGGAAATATACAATGGAAATGCTGCATGATTATACTGGCACTCTAGTACAACAATTGATCCTAGTGATTTTGTGCCACCGGTTCATTTTTTAAAATTCCACACCTGCGTCTGCTCGTAACATGTCTCACTTGCAGCTTGAATTTTAGACAATTTTACAAATCAGGTCATTGCTGCTGGCATAGAACAATTCACTTGGAAAATCAAAGCATCTTTGGGAAGTTGTAGATATTACAAACAGAATCAGATAGTAATGACTGACGAATTCCTAGACTCTCTTTGCTTTTACCAAACATGACTTGTTAGATGCACAATTCCACTGTGAATTTTCCCATTGCCTAGGTTCAGAATTTAAAATGCTACATATTGCAGATACCCCTAGGGTCTGCATTCTTTATGATCCAAGGGTGCTCCAAAATCTTCGGCAGAGAGAGCCTTTTCGAGGAGTCCTTCACTAAAAGCTGCAAGAGCGTTAGCTCACATCATATCATGAGGAATGCAATTAGAATCCATTCACTGCCAAAATTGTTTTCCAACCTAAGTCATATATGCAGAAAATAGATGGCAAACTTACCCCGCAGATGAGATTTTTGGCTTCAGCAGAGACACTAGGTGTGGAAGGAAAGGTCAGGTCAACTTTCATGATCCTGTAAAACACAGCTCCATTCATTCAAGGCAGTCCAGTTCACAGAATACAGTAACAACACTTAATAAAGCATTCCAATCTTCTCTCACCTTCTGAATGTGTCCTTTTGACTCTCAGCTTCAAATGGAGGAGCACCATAGAGGAACTCATAGCAAAGAATTCCCAAGGTCCAGTTATCAACAGCATAATCATGAGATTTGTTTTCCACCATTTCTGGGGCTAAGTAATCTAAAGTTCCGCACATGGTGTGTCTCTTGCTTGTTGACTGAACTGACCATCCAAAATCAGCAATTTTTAATCGACCCTACAAAGAATCATATTCAAATGCAAACTTTCAATTGACGATTTTTTCATGAATGTGATGTAGGTGCAGGTATAGTGTCTAATTAGTGTGTTGTATGCCATAAACACCGTCTCGTCATTCATGCTTTCAGATTAGTAAAATCATTAAACGAGAATTGGAGCACAGCAGCCAAGGTCACAGACAGCAAACATAAACTAAATTCTAACGATCCCTAAATCATGTAAACGAAGTTAACATCAAGCAAAAGTAGGGACAATCTGTCACTAATATGTGCGTACAAATGCTATTTGCATAATCTTGCAAAACATGAGTCAATCAAATTGTTGCTTTCTAAGGTTTTCATATCAGCATGTAAAATTACAAAATAATTTCTGATAACCATTATCCAGCTGCTGTTTTGTAGAAAACACCGAAAACTTCTCCACAGAAATTCACTTATTAGAAGAAAGTCATATAAAGTTTTCATAACATCAGACCCCTCTCTCTCTCTCACAATCTGGACTAGTCAAATAGGCCTAATAGAGAAACGCTTGCATGAAATAAGTTGCAGCCTGAAAGCATAACAATTGTTACAAATTTAATAGATAAAACTAACAATATTCCAGCCAATCGAAGAAGAAAAACAAAAGGGTGTCAAATTTTACCTCATGATCAAGCAACAGATTTTCAGGCTTAATATCTCTATGAATCACATGATTCTCATGACAATAAGCCAACGCATGAGTGAGACTTGCAATGTACTGAAATTCACAGAGAATAAAACGTCAGAATCCCTAATTAAAGCTACATTTTAACTACTTCATAACAAAAGAAACAGAGAACACAAAAAATTGTAATAGTAATCACCGTGGCGGCTTGTTTTTCAGAGAAACGGCCATTCTTTCTGAGCTCTCTATAAAGCTCACCACGATAAGCATACTCTAGAATCAAGAAAATACGTTCGTTATCATGAAACCAACCGTAGAGGCGCAGAATATTAGGGTGACGAAGACTCGTCTGAATTTCCATTTCTCTCCTCAATTGATGATGTATTCTGTACTTTTCAATTTGTTCCTTGAATACTATCTTCAACGCAACAATGTATTTGCTCTATAACCAGCAAAAATAATTACAACTAAATAAAAAAAATGAGAGAATAGAAGGATTAGCTCGGTGAGAAAATGAGGTGAAACCTTGATTTCCCGGGCGACATAGACGCTGCCGAATTTGCCTTTGCCAAGGGGTTTCCCGATCTCGAAATCTTGCAAGGACCATTGTCTCTGGGGTTTTTCTACTTGTTCTTCGGTTCTCGAATTCATTCGGTGATCTCGCTGATCCCAGTTTAGTTTCCAGTGAAGTGGTTCTGGTTGGCTCGGGGAATCTGCAGTTCCCTTGGGAATTTGGAGGGTCTTTAACAAAAATGACCACAATTCAAATCTTTTGGAGGAGACAAACAACTAAAAAGAGAAATGTGGCCAAATGTTTATCGGATGACTAAAATGCCCTTAGTAAAGAGAAGTAATCTCGACACGCCTTTATTCGTTTTCTTCGTCGTCATCTACCCCCGTCAGCCAGATGCCCACTCGTCCAGTTTCTTCATATTTTCTAGCCCCCACAAAATTGCATAAGAGGAGGTGGTCTGTTTTATAGTAGCCATAGTTAAACTAAAGGGACAGCCTTCAGAGAGATCAAGAAATCAGGGCACACCGGCTAATATGGTAGACTTGAATAGCTTAACTTTGACATGGTGCGGCGTAATATGACCTCTGTTCTTGTATTTACTGGTCAATTTCAGAGTATTTGGTTTTAGTGGTTATTTTGTCTTTTACCAACGACTTGGGGCTTGAATTTCAAGCTAATTTATAGTTTTGAACACATCCAGATTCAGTTGTATCAACATGTCAATTAACAATCTGAAATTCCATAAATTCACATACATTTCCCTTTAAGATAGCATACATTCGAAAGAATATGAAAGAATTTACTTACATTTACAAGTTCCATATAGCAGCTAGGTATGTCATACTAGAGATTTTTCATTTCCCAGAGGTGTGCCATTTTTAATTTTAGTAGGGAATTGGCTTCAAGCATATCATTTTTCAGCAGATATGATGACAACAAGAATCAGTTAGAGCCGAACTCCCGATTCCACTGCTCAAGCTCTTCCCACTTGCTTTTGTTTAAGCTTGGTCTAATGACAGCCATTGCCTTCTCAAAGTCTTCATACCTTAGCGGTCTTAGCTGGTATTGTAAAACATCAATTAGCATAAACAAACTTATTTATTCGTCAAATCAAAAACAGAGAACGAGGGGAAAAAAAAACCCCTTCTAGTCACATTACCTGGTTTGCCTTGACAGTAAGAACATTAGTACCGAGCTCTCTAATCGGCATCATTGCAGCTTCTTCACACAAGGCTTGTAAATCACTTCCAGAATATCCTATTCGGTAAAAAGCAGCCACATTAATTTTTTTCTTTTTAATTTTTCCAATATTGTGATTGACATTGGGCTTTCAATTGTCCCAAGTGGTAAAACTCATTGGCTGCAAGGGCCAAAGATGAAAGGAACTGCCTCCGTCTTGGCCAAAGTATTGCCACATAAAAATGGTGAGTACCACTGCCATCTGTGAAGCTGTACACTCAAAAGGCTATCATATGGAGAAACATTTTACCTTCTGTCGCTCTTACAAGCCTTTCTAGCTCTCCACCTGTCAGAGATAAGACAAGCAAATTATCATATACATTGCACCTTAATATAGCCAATTTAACCACAATGCAAGCATGTATGCCACTGAAGTGCATCATCTTTGGTGTATTATAATATGAGAATAATTTTCAGAATAAAATAGGATAAAATAATTTGAACAATGAAATCCACCAAAACCTTTATAACTATAGACCACAATTGCATGACGAATTCAATTGGAAAAAACACCTTTGTAGTAAATTTACCAGGTAAGGAAAATGCTTGGCCCTTCAGCTTGTGTTTAAGAAGAAGTCTCCTAACATTATCATCTGGAAGTGGAATGTATATTCTCTTCACCTGGTTCAGGGTTTAAGCGTAAACACTCACTGGAATTTGCATCAATAACATAACTTTCAAAAGGGAAAAACTCATAACAATAGAGTTTTAAGTATTCTAGTTCCACTGTATTATTTCTTCACATTGCAATCCTTTCACGCTAAGGGTTAAGGGAAAAAGAGTAAATGAATTTACACATGCACATCAACCGACACAACATCATCACTTAAGAAGGTCTAAAAATTACCATAAAGCACAGACTCAAGGCAATTGGCAGCTTTGGGAATGCAGCTTTTATCAGATCCATTTAATCAACATGAACCAACCCAGAAAATCCAACTCTAACATAACAGGCAGATTTCACACACATATATACATAAAGAACAAAATAAATTAGAAATTGGATACCAACGAGATCAAGGTTTAACTATGGTCTGCATGTACAGACATTACATCCCCCCTTCTGTCCACATTGCCACTTTTGAAACAAACGTGTTTCCTTCTTTTGGATAAATTCATTACTTTTTCTCCTCTGGCTGACAATATATGAATGGGTGCTTCACGGGTATTATTGGTGTGAATGTGAAAGATCACAACATTAAATAATTCTCACTAACACAATTTCAGAATATCTGGACAAATTAGGCTCCAAGAGACACTAGTCTAGACATCAGTAGAATTAAAGAAAAAGGAGTTTTGATGTATGACAAGAGGACTCCAATTAGCATCCAAATTAAGGATAGATTTGACACCTTAACTGTGTGGACATTATCTCAAATTTTGCTCAAAATATTAAACAGGAATTAACAACAAAATATCATTATGCAAGGTCCATAAGCATATTGTGTTATTACTGCACATATGCTCGCACAAAATACTGACCAATCTCCTAAGAACTGCATCATCCAATTCTTGTGGCTTATTAGTAGCACCTGCATTACAATAAAAAGAAAGTCACTAGAAAAATGACGAGGGAACCTTTGACTTACAACCCAAAGACATTAAAATAAATGAAACAAAACCAGAATTCCTTATCCTAGCCATATGGGTCAAAAACTTGTGCTTGTGATGAGTCTGAGAGACTGACGAGGTCCCAACCAACAGCTAATATAATTCCTTTATTTAGGCTCTCAAAGGAAGATGCACACATCTTCGAACCTAAAAAAATTTCTTTCATAACACTCAAAAACTGTATATATCAAGTATTGATGTTTTTGCTTACCATAAAGATTAAAGTTGAGCTTTATTTCAGTTCATCAAGGCAGTTTGGCCAAGTGAAGACACTAAAGTCAGTCTCCATTAGCGTTGGATGGTATAGCTTGGGAAATAACACAAGATATGACCCAAATAAAGCCACAAAGGAAAATACAAAATATGAAGATAATTTGTTTCAAGAGATGAAGCTTACCCATGACAATTACTAAGTCATTAGGATTCGATGTCACACCGTCAAACTGTATTAGAAACTCGGACTTCAACCGTCTGCTCGCATCATTCTCATTAGCCAATCTTGTTGACATGATACTATCAATCTGTTAACAATCAAAAAGAAAAATACATCATCAAGATCACCTAAACAGAATCAATTGAGAACAAGTCACGAAGGCGGCATGTAAGCAAATGAAAGCAAACAAAGGACTCAACCCAGCAGGAAAATCCTCAGCTACCAGATACTACATGGGAGAAGGTTGAAGTAGAGTCAATGAATAGGGTGAAGGTGGAAGTATTGTTGATGGTAGAGATTGCCATATCAGTAGAAATTAACAGAGAAACTTCTGGAAATTTTTTCCAAGAACTTGAGAATCACCAATCACAAGAATACAATACCTCATACCTCTAAGACAGCTTAAATCACTGCATACACCACACTTGACAGCTTGAAAATAGCAAAAGTTGTAAAATAGAAATTGGCCTATGGTAATTATCAAAATAGTAATGCTAGATATCTCAAAACCTATCCCAAAAAATGCATCTCAAATGACGTGGCATTCATCGTGAATAGTTGTAATGTGTAATAAATAACTTTAAAATTACACAAATTCATTGTCCAATAAATGTCACCTCACTTGCCATATCATTTGATATGCACCTTTTGTAACAAGTTTTGGAAGCCCTACCAATTTCAATTACTGTCAAATTCTTGCAGATCACCAAAGACTAAAGCAATCAGAGAGTGCTATTATATTCAATTTGGCGGTGTCTCTAGTGAATAGGGAGACCAATACACTAATACAAAGAAAACTAACATAATCATACATCCATTCTTCCGTCTATAGCAATGTGAGCTACAACAATGTAGACACTAAAGCCAATGTAAAACAGGAACAACAAGGTGTGCCATAAAAGGAATACGAGTTGCATCATACTTCATCAATGAAAATTACAGATGGCTGTCTTGATGTAGCTACTGTGAAAAGAGTCCGGACAAGCTTTTCACCCTCCCCCACCTAGTACAGTACAAGTTAAACTCATTATGCTTTTACCAATAGTGAACCTAGACAATCACAAATTAAGAATTAATTAAATAAAGATACAATACAGACAGAGACACACCCATTTTGATGTAAGGGAAGATGCAGAAAGATTGAAAAATGTCGCCCGTGACTCTGATGCCACTGCTTTGGCAAGCATGGTCTTCCCGTTTCCAGGAGGGCCAAAGAGAAGCAGACCTAAAATCAAAATTCAGAACTTAATGTTCATAGAAGAAGTCTTTTAAGTGCAGCATCATTATCTTTATGGATTAATCAATGGTTACCTCTAGCAGGTCTTCGAAGGCCAGTGAACAAATCTCTTCTTTTAGTTGGCAAAATAACCATTTCCATTAAAGCTTGCTTTGCTTTCTCAAGCCCAGCTGCAAGAAACTCATATCATAACCAATTTCAACCTTAAAACAAAGATGACCAAAAGACAAAGGAAAGACCAATTATAATTTTCTCACCAACATCTTCCCATTTAACCGAAGGACTCCTATCCACTATTGCCGTATTTATCATTTCAACCAATTTTGACTCGTAACCATTACCAGCTTCTGCCGCAGGTTTTGAGCTTGCAACTTTTTCTGTCTGATTCCTCAACAGTGAATTGTTTCTACTGGAATGCTGAGTATTAGGTGACGCATTTTTCCTAAAGTTTGATGTTGATGATACTGCAGAGGTTTGTGCATGAGGTAAGGTGCTCTGCAAATATTTTATAAAATAAAAAAGCCAGTAAATTATAATACAAATTTATCAGCAACCGAAGCTCAATATTTTGCACAAACTTCCTTCAAGAAAGAGAATAATGCTACTTCTTGAAATCATTGCAGCACTGCAAGCACCAGTTAAGGAACAGAAAAGAAGAAAATGATGCCCAGAATCTTTATCTAATCAAACATGTAGTTGCAGGTCTCAGTGAACCCTAATTTGCTTCCTAAACACAGTTTCAGTTGATTCCTCAAACACATTTTCTTTCGTAGAGCAGGACCAACTCCATAACTGTCATAAAATATCCTTTAATGACCAATACACAAATCCCTTCTTATCAAGATTGATAAAGGTACGATGAAGCCTACCTTTTATATAAGAATTTCTATCCATCTCACTATTCATATGCTTTCAACAACTAAAGACATGGAAATGGAGCACTTTGCTTTTGAGGACAAATAAAGGACTTTCATGGGTCCATTCAATGCATGCTAGCATAAAAGCTAATGTATGACTTTCAGAACCAAACAATACACTTGATACTGAAGATCTAATATACCCTTTTTTTTAACAAATCTAGGTCATCATTGGAATTTCATTTTTCCAAAAAAAAATGTAGGCACATCGCATCCTATGTGGATACTAGAAATTATTACGCAAAGAAATACAGTAATATGACTTATACTCCTAATCTATAATGATATGTAAATACACGCAATTTAGACAAGATCCACTTTCCAATTAATTCACTTAAAATAACTCCGTTCTAGAACATAAGCAAGAATGTGGAATCAACAAAATGTAACCAGTTACATCACTGGCCATATAAAAATATCTAAGTTTCAAATTGAGGATAAAAAAATACTGCTACACATTAGCAATTTGATAAGATGAAACTTACCTTATTTGTAGATGTGCCACCTGAAATGAGAGAAGTACAGAAAACACAAAAACAAGAGCACCAAACATGAGGATAAAGTTTGCCAAAGAAAACAACATTCAATACGAATGACACAATATCAAATACAAACCTGCTCGCCGATTCAAAGCTTGTAATCTGTCAGACACTTGACCCTGCCATTTTGATATCTTTTGCCGATATGATTTAACCTTCTCGTGTTCACTGTCACAAATTGAATTACCCAAAAAAATTCAAGATAACGAATGGAAACAAAAATTAGTTAGAGTTTGCCAATACCTAGGACTAATGTAAGAAGGCGCGGGAGTGGAACTAGCTTCGATCAAAATACGCTGGGCGTGCTTGTAATGAATGATGGCATCGTCAACCAAGCCCCATTCTTCAGCTCTAACGGCCTTGGCTATCTGTTCTTTAGCCAAATCAAAGTATCCTTTGAGCTTGTATGCGGTTCGTTCGTTTGGAACTGAAGTACCAGCTACACCGTCCATCGTAGAAGAGCTAGGGTTTGGTTCGGATTCATCAGGCGAGCTATAGTTCGTTAAAACTGAGCCTAGAGAGTTGATGATGCCTTTGATGAAACTCATGTCTGAATCAAAACCAGTAACAATTTAGAGAAAAATAAATCAAATAAAGAAATTGAAAAAAAAATCGAAATTTCGCACCATTTCACAGATACAGTGAGAATTTTCGGGCGAAATTGAAGTCATCGCAGAGATTTATAGTTCAATTCGCAGGAGAAAAATATAATGACCCTGAATTGAAGTTTCTCAAGAGACTCGAGATTGCAAAATTGCGATGGAGGACGGACGATACTGCAAATTTGGAATACAACAGATTGGCAGAAGAGTCTAGCTTAGGTCACACGCCATGTCAAATCTGCTGTCGCATGCCAAGTCTTTTACTAACGAAACGAGAATACATTCGCTTTAAAAATATTGCATGAATATACCATAAATGAAATGAAATTACTATATTGCCCTTATAGGAACTAACTATTGCATTTTATTGACCGAGGACACAAATACAATTTGGACATTGAATCCCTCCAATTCAGTTGGCCTATTGAATCCAACACGAGCTTCATTTCAGTTGGCTTGACGCAGAGTTCTTTTGATCCTACAAGTGATGAATTGGTGGCGAACTCTAATGCATGGCAGCCACCACCAGGGGGCTGTTTCAAGGTAAATACGGATGCAGAACATCGGGAATGGTGACTGGTTTGGGTATGTTTGTCAAGAATTGCAAGGGAGAGATTATGGCTGTGGCAAGTAAGAAAGTAGACTTTGCTGGAGATGTACGGTTGGCAGAAGCAGAGGCAATGAATTTTTACATCCAAGTTGCCATGGACACAGATCTCACTCCTTTAGTAATGGAATCAGATACTAAACGTGTTGTCAATTTGGTGTTGGGAAAAAGTAGCATTAAGGAGATATACTGGACAATTATGAAGATTCAAGACAGAATTAAGGATTGCAACAACTTTAAAATTTGTCATGTACTAAGAACTGAAACTACAGCCACTCATAATACAGTAAGGATGTCTTTTTAAGTTTGATGACGTTGTAATTTGACTGTTAGACGTCCCAGCAGCTGTTTGTTGTCTTCTCCAATGGACAGAGAGGTGTTGTACTATGCAGATCTCATGCGATTATGTCTTGTAACATTCTAAACCAAAAGAAAGAAGAATCTAGTTTCTACCCTCGAAAAGACAAAACCGCAAGTCGATGAATTGCCATAGGTAGTTGCACTTGATAGGGCGGGAGTGATATTTGAAAGCATTCATGTCATATATGGACTTTGGACTTGAGGATTGAGAAGCAAAGGAGTTGGATTCCCTTTGTCAGTAACTTCAGTATCTCCAAGGTATCAGAAACATTGTTCCTCAATGTGATGGCACCGGAGCAGTCTGTTTACCCTTCCTAAATACATATTTGTAACTAAGTGTTTCTGATGAGCTCAATGACTGGATCAAAAGAGGATATCAATTTGTTGGGAAAATGGGCATAATAACCATCAATCTTGAGGATGATATCGTGATTGAAAACGTGGTCCTCCCTTTTGGAAAGGACTTGCAATTCTTGGGATTTCAGGCTTGGCATGCGATCACACACCAACCAAGCAATGTGGAAACTGTTTCTCACGATTTGCTTGGTTAAGCTGTTTCCTGTAATATTCTCGTGGAATCGTCTTTTATTTTACTTGCTGTCCAGTGCATATCATAGAAAGGAAAACCTAAAAACAAATGAGACTAAAGTTTGCAAACTGTGATAGTTTTCATCTGATCATTGTACAGATTTTACCTTGGAAATTTGAGATAACATGAGTAAAATATTAACTCTTATAACTCTGTCCTGTTGTCTTAATGAGTTCCTATAACTTAGGCGACAAGCTTTGGTTAAAATTTCATTACTGCAAATCCCCAAACCCTTCTTTTGTTGTTCTAGTAGGACTTGAGTTTACTACAGAGTCTATGACTTTAGAGATGCAGGGTGAATATGAAACTGAAATGCGAGTTGACGGGAAAGCTTTCATAAAATGAGTTGGGTCACACTGCTATCTATGGCTTTACTTTGTAGAGTACTGTTGTATGCAATATCATCGCGAAGCAGAATTGAATGCAGACCGAGTTCCATACCTGAACACAGCTAAAGGCTTTACTGATAGCACTTTTTGGAACTTCATATTTACTGCAGAATTATTCATGTAAACTTTGTTCTTTGTTTAAATCCTTTTTCAGAAAGTCTAGTGATGGTAAGTTAAACTGTTACTTTTGGTCGAATTATACAGGGTACTGATTATACAGTTTTATCTTTTCAATCCATATCCACCATTGATAACCACCACTGGTAGTGAAATTACTATAGGAAAGGGACTCAAG
The DNA here is from genome assembly GCA_019650275.1 of Xylocarpus granatum. Taxonomy (NCBI): domain Eukaryota; kingdom Viridiplantae; phylum Streptophyta; class Magnoliopsida; order Sapindales; family Meliaceae; genus Xylocarpus; species Xylocarpus granatum. The sequence continues at coordinate 20,435 of BNST01000028.1, read as the reverse complement.
GTTTCACGATCCTGGTCAGTTCGAGTAGCCGGTGCTAAAACTGTAAGGATTACTTCCACCAAGTAATTGTAAATAAACCCATTGGTTGGGTTCCAATTTCGTAATCATAATTCATACTTAGTTTTGAAAACTAAGATCTAATTACTAAAAACTAACAATCAAATTTGAGAAGGTTATCAATCAACTAAAAATTATTAAATAAATTTAAAATTTAATAATAAAATTAAAAAAATAATAATTTTAAGAAATTTTTTTTATTAATTACTAAAATTTAATATTTTATCTAATATATAACAAAATAATAATTTATTACAATTTTTATAAATAATTTTTAATAATTTTTACTCAAAAAATTAATAAATTCAATTATTTAAATTAATTGTTTAACTATTTATAACTATTGCTCAACTAATTTCTTAAAAATAGAATGAACAGAATTAGGTTAGGATTTTAATCACAGAAGACAGACAGAGCACAATAACAGAGCTATCCGAAAACAGGAGGTAATCGGGCAAGATTTTCATATTGGAGATGAACCATGCAAGTACTTGGGGGGAATTCAAGTAGATGTCGATTGCAAGTCTGAAGAATTGTTTGTTTGAATAGCAGGTTTCTAAGTTAGGCAGACTAGTAGTTTTGGTTGATAGTGACAAAATCAACAGGTCACAGTACAATTTGTAGCCACCATACACGTCCTCTTGCTTTTAGGGCTCAGATTCTCGAAACGTATTCGATATTATCTGTAATGGTTAATTGTTCACCTTGTTCCATCGTACGCAGGAGTCAGGGGTCATTATTGATTGATTATACAGCGAGCTTGACGTCTATCGGTAAGTCCATTCCTAATAAATTAATCATCCAATTGCATGCCACGAATTGGATCAGTGATCAGTGATACTTTCATTCTTGTTGGTGGCCAATTCAATTAATCAGTGGCGATTGGCGATGCTGAATTAATGTCAACATGTGCATTATCGTCATACAGTTCAAATGTCAAATCAAATTTGAAAATTCCGTATAATCTTGAGTCATGTGTTTTCCATTTACAATTACAACAGCGGACAGTTATTGAATTTCTTTAGTGTTATGTTTTCATTTCACATGGACTATCGCGCAATATTGCTGCTAGTAACTAAGCCTATCCCCGATTTTGCCTTCTCAAAAAGTGGAAAGTTGCAGCGATAGGACGTACAAACGCTTTATTCAATCGGTTGTCATTTCACTTTCTTTCTTGGAGGGAACATTTACTTCGATTTAGCTTTCTTGTTTTCTTCGGAACAGCAGCGAAGATGAAATTACTTTTACATCAATCGTTTAGCTTAACAGTGGTTGCAGTAATTTTGTAATTTTGGCTAATATGGAATGAAAGTTCCAGTCAGAGTCTTCACTCTTGCTTCTCCAGTCGTCTTGTTATGGCCTATAAACAACGAGGAAAGGATTAGTATTTTCTTGCAAGAAACATAGAAGAAAATGCAGAAAGCTTGGTATTATGAGGAGTATGGTCCCAAGGAAGTCCTCAAATTGGGAAACTTCCCGCTTCCTACTCCCCAGCGCAACCAACTTCTCGTTCAAGTTCGAGCTGCTGCCTTGAATCCTATTGATTTCAAGCGGCGCCAACGACCAATCTTTCCTTCTGATTTTCCTGTTAGTAAGTTGCAAATAGTTTACTTAAGAAAAACATATCAAAATATCACACACACTAACATCATGCACGTGTTCGATTCTAAGTTCATGTTCTTGCCATACTCAATAAATTGTTCTGTATACTGACAGATCAATGGTGGAAATTTTAGTATAGTGACCAAACTGGCCATCTTGGATTTGTGCATGTATAGATATATAGTCCAGTGCTGACCATTTTCGGACTTTTAACAATTATATTCCTGCAGGAAAAGAGATCCTGTGTTTTTCTTGTTTCATATAATTTAGCAAGGATTAGTAGCAAGTAACTGGGTGCAATTTATTTTCATGTTATTCTACAATTTTGTACTTCTTTGTCTGCAATAATAAATACCAGGGGATGAGTAAATGACTCGTGTATATCGAAGTCAGTTTCCCATTAATCGTTTGCAAGTATCACTTTCGATTGCTGCGTGCTTTTGCAGGTAGTCCCCGGCTGTGACATGGCGGGTGTAGTGGCAGCAAAAGGAAGTAGTGTCGCAAATTTTAACGTGGGTGACGAGGTCTATGGTAACATCCAAGATTTCAACGCAGAGGGAAAACTGAAGCAGCTGGGAACTCTGGCAGAGTTCATAGTCGTGGAGGAGAGCTTGGTTGCAAAGAAGCCCGAAAACCTTTCATTCGAGGAAGCTGCTAGCTTGCCTTTAGCACTTCAGACTGCAATAGAAGGCTTCAAAACTGGAGGTTTCAAAGCTGGGCAAAAAATCTTTATAGTTGGTGGAGCAGGTGGCGTTGGAACTTTAGTAGTTCAGCTGGCCAAACATTTCTATGGAGCTTCTTATGTTGTGGCTACCACTAGCACCCCGAAAGTGGAATTTGTCAAAAATTTGGGAGCCGATGAAGTTATTGACTACAGAATGACAAGATATGAAGATATTGAGGAGAAATATGACTTCCTCTATGACACAGTTGGTAATTTCCTAACCTTCCCTAATGAATGCTTTATGACAAATTTTTTACCACGGGAACTCGTTTTCTTTTTCAAGTGGATTATTTTACTTCGGTATTGAGAATGAACAATCTTCATCTTCAGGTGACAGTAAGAATTGTTTTGTGGTAGCCAAGGATGATGCACCAATTGTTGACATAACATGGCCGCCGTCGCATCCAAGAGCGGTTTACTCAAGCTTGACAGTTTCTCGTGAAAACTTAGACAAGCTCAGGCCTTGGATAGAAAACGGAAAGCTCAAACCTCAGATTGATCCTACTGGTCCATATAAATTTACAGATGTCATTGAAGCTTTCCGATATTTGGAAACTGGAAGAGCTAGAGGAAAAGTTGTCATCTCTGCTTTCCCTTCACCGAATTTACTTGATCTTATGTCATTTGAGAGTAAGAACTATCTTGCTCCTGAAGTGCTTTATCAGAACACGTCTGTTTACTAAAAATGTATTGCCTTGCATATCCTACCATGGTCGGAATATCATGCATTAATTACTTTCATCAAGTTATTGACCCTTATGATGTGCTCTGCATTCTCCATGGTATTTTAAATCATTGTATTATAAAGAAATAAAATAATATTAAATTTGTTTGCTTGGAGAATTACCCAATTCGCAGTTTGATCAGCATCAAATCTTTTTTCTTTTTTTTAAACAGTAATTTAATGTGTTATAACACTGCTCTGGAAGCAATTGTCAATGGTGTTTGTAATCAGAGGATTATACAAAATGGGATGAAAGGGAAGTTAAAAAACAAAGTACAAAATGGGATGAAAAGAGAGTTAAAACTGAGGACAATACGAACAGGATGAACTATACAAATAGCCAACGGGATAAACTGTGCTTGTCCTGATAATTTATTTATAACTTGGCATGTCCGGCTACTTGATATATATATATATATATATATATATATATATATAATATATATATATATCAATGGCTACCTGAAAAGAATATAATCAATAACAAAAGACAACTGCAAAGCTCCAGTTATTTTATTTTATTCTTCGTTCCTCAATATCTTGCCTTCTTGGTTGTGTGCCGTAATGATTTCTCTAAAAGAATATAATTGAGGTCATTCGCCCCCAGAAAGACTGTTATTATGATCGGATTAGGTGTGATGGATCTCCACCACCGTTCATTTGATCCAACCCACTTAAATCTGTCATTTCGAGCCAGATGAATTTCCGTTAGTTCTGGAGACTTTGACCTCCCCACCCACCCTACATGATCTGATCTGTATCCTCTGGTTTATCTGGAACTTTTCTTCTGTCCTCGTGCATGCAATCCTCTTATCCTTTAATATGACAATTGTAAGCCCAGTGGCCACATCTCGGTTTCGCTACTAGCTTGTAAAGCCGAATTTCTTTCACACCCTCCACTGTCTCTTTATTGCAGTTGAACTAATTGCCCAGAACATCTGCTTCTTTGTTGTTAAGTTAATGGTTTTATTTCATGCAGCAAATAAAAGAATTTTTAAACCTTTCACTTTCAGAATGATGAAACACGAAGTTCTGGTCGAGGAGATGAAATACAAATACTAGGTCATCTGAAGCTGTAAGAGGAAGCAGTAGCCGAAGACCTTTTAAACATTATAAACAAAGAACTGTTCTATTTATGCATCGAAAATTCATCCTGAGTTCCTTCTTCACAGCTTAAAGTTGAAAAAGAAAAATGGGTATCCTCTTGATCATTGCTATCTTCGCAGGATTTTCACTGCTCTTTCTCCTTTTAACCTTCTCTTTTCTCATACTCAAAATCTATTCTGGCAAATCAATCAAAGACCATAGTTATCCACCCGTAAATGGTACCGTTTTTCACCAGCTTCTCAACTTCAACAGGCTCTACGACTACCAAACCGAAGTTGCCAAAAAACAACGAACTTTTCGGCTTCTTTCTCCTACTCAGAGTCAAATATACACAACAGATACACGAAACATTGAGTATGTGCTGAAAACAAGCTTCGATAAATATTCGAAAGGCGAATATAATAAAGACATCATGAAGGATCTCTTTGGACAAGGGATATTTGTAGTCGATGGAGAGAAGTGGAAGCAGCAGAGAAAGCTTGCAAGCTTCGAGTTTTCAACAAGAGTTCTCCGGGATTACAGCTGTGCTGTGTTCAGAAGGAATGCTGCCAAAATGGTTAAAGCTGTTTCGGATTTTGCCGTTTCGGCTCGGGTATTGGATATGCAAGTTAGTCCTCTTAGACTAAACCAAATTTTTTAAGTGTAGGCTTTTGTACTACACAGTTGTTTCATTGTTTTGCTATATACACGCCAGATAAATCATTTTGCTTTGTTTTGTAGGATATACTGATGAGATGCACGTTGGATTCAATATTCGAAGTTGGGTTTGGTGTAGATTTGAATTGCTTGGATGGTTCAAGCAAAGAGGAGATAGAATTCATGAAAGCATTTGATGAATCAAATGCTTTGGTCTATTGGCGATATGTTGATCCATTTTGGAAGCTGAAAAGGTTCTTCAATATTGGGTGTGAAGCCTCTCTCAAGAAGAATATCAAAGTCGTTGATGATTTTGTGCACAACCTTATAAGCACCAAGAGAAATCTTCTAGCTAAGCAACTAGATTGTGTGAGTTATTATAGTACTACTTATTTGTGTTTCTGTTGCCATAATTTCTTTGAATCATTGAAAGTTTGATACTTGTATTTGTTTTAAAGAATGAAAAGGAGGACATACTTTCAAGGTTTTTATTGGCAAGTCAGAAGGACCCAGAGAAAATGGATGATCAATACTTGAGGGATATAATTTTGAACTTCATGATAGCTGGCAAAGATACGAGTGCCAACACTCTCTCTTGGTTCTTCTATTTGCTCTGCAAGAACCCTCTAATACAGGAGAAGATTGCGCAAGAAGTGAGAGATGTTACTGGTACTCGAGAAAAAGAAACCAACATTGATGATTTCATTGAAAATATAACAGATGAAACCCTTGAGAAAACGCATTATCTTCATTCAGCTTTGACGGAAACCTTGAGACTTCACCCTGCAGTTCCCACGGTACGATATTTTATTTCCCAAGTCTAATTTTAGCAAATCGTGTTATTTTATTTGAAGTAAAATTCTTTTTAATGCTTATATTTCTGTAAAAAGGATGGGAGATGTGCAGAAACAGATGACATTCTTCCTGATGGATATAAACTGAGAAGAGGAGATGGAGTGTATTACATGGCCTACCCGATGGGTAGAATGTCTTACATCTGGGGAGAAGATGCTGAGGAATTTCGACCTGAAAGATGGCTCAAAAATGGGAAATTTCAACCTGAATCTCCATTCAAATTTATAGCGTTTCATGTTTGTATTCATAAATTTCACCTAGATGTTATTATTTACTGTTGCTACATAGTTGCAGTCATCTCAATTTCTGCTTCCATTTGCAGGCTGGTCCTCGAATTTGTCTGGGGAAAGACTTCGCTTACCGACAGATGAAGATAATGTCAATTGCCCTTCTTCGTTTCTTTCGCTTCAAATTGGCTGATGACACAAAGATTGTGACTTACAGGACCATGTTCACTCTTCACATGGATGGAGGCCTACATCTTTGTGCAATCTCAAGGAAAAATTGATGTATCTTCAATCAATATCATCTTCCCATGTACACACCCCAGACGCTGATCTGTGTAATGAATTATTATTGTACCTTATCACCTTTTCAGGAGCTTACCCAGCGCTGCCTTTTAAGAAACCAACCATTCATGAAATTTGCCTTCATTTTTTTTTAATCTTTCTATTTGTATTCAAGCTAATTCGTAGCAAGATTCACCAAATGCATGGCTCTTAAGAAAATGGTTCTTGGAAGTCAAAATAATTGACAAGTCTATCATGCTTTCTGATCAGCAATGAAATTAAACATTATCACTCCACTTAGCTGCATAATAAAATCAAGAAGACAAATGTACAAGATATCTTTGATTGATTGTCTTTTCTCAAGCTAGAGGCACATCATAGCAATTCTGCTGAAGTCTACTATACTCTGTCATAGAATTAGTGTATCATTTTTCTTTTCAGTTGGCGGCAAAATGGAAGAAGCACTGCCAACAATCAACTATAATTACTGTTAGAGGAAAAGAATCAAGTCATACAACCACGGAAACGGGGGTAGGAATGCCAATCCATTGCATACCCATAAAGCCGAAAACAAACTCTAATGACAGTGATGTAATCACAGGAGGAAGTTGGAGCCCAGGTCTTGAGGTCCATCCTTTACGATTCCTGTAAGCTTCTATTACCTGCAAATGTGTTCTCTCCTTCCAAGCATCAATCTTCAATGTCTGAAAAAGAGAAGAGAAAACTTCTTATTCATACTGAAACAGTACTATTCTTCTATTTACTATCAAATAAGAACAACGCTACCTTAGGAATCGAAACCAACTTAGGTGGAGCTTTAACCACTTCTCCAAACTTTATATGTTCATGTCCAGGAAAGTCCAAATTCTCTTCTATTTTAGCTTTCTTATGTTCTTTTTCTTTTCTTTCAGATACCTACATGAATCAAGATATAATCATCAACTGTTTAACAAATGCTGCATGCACTAGCAGAGAATACGCACCAAAAAATCACTTACACATTCAGTCAGATAATTTTATGAGATAAATGAGCCATGGAACCAGCCATAGAACCACTCAGGAATCTTGACAATGTCAAACAGGCATAGCATAGACTGATTATTTCCTGTTACAAAATAGGAATCATCTTATCTAACATCAAAACAGCAATGGGAGGCTCACTAAAACAGATTTCTCGGGTAACTTGTAAATCCATCTAAATGAAGTTGGTCAAATGAATCCTTCTGCACCACCACTTTTTAATAGGCTACATGAAGCCTCCTACATTGGGTCAGGCACAGGAATCCAACATTAAGACTTTGGAAACCATTGAAATTTACAACAGCCGAAACTATATAAGATGAGTTTCACCTATAAAAGAAGTAGATATACACATACAGATGACACACTGATATCATATGAGCAACACATATAGTCTTACTTTTTTCCATGCTCACATTGTCAAATGCAGCAGGCTACAAATATTAACAACTCAACTGACAGAACCCTGAAATCTGAGTTCACATAAAAAGCATCGTGAAAGTCTTTAAAAATATTAACCGAAACTGGACATAATAAGTAGCATGTAAAAGATAATAAAAACACCCACAAACAAGAACAGATGATGTATATCAATCATTAAAATATTAATCATGAAAGAAAATGAGAACAAAGAAACAATCCACCTGGGTAGCTATTACTTTGAAAAAAAAACCAAATTCGACTCCTCGGCGATTTGTCAGAAAATCTCTCTCATAACATGGCCCTTGTTCTATACTCAGACTACTAAAACCACTCCAACAAAGAAAAAATTGCAATTGATTTAACGCAATATTAGGTATCATCTCATAACCATAAAAAAAACTTAAAAAGAAAATAAAGACCAAGCAAATGCTTACTTTTTCTTTCGCTCTGTTCTTTTTGAACAGGTGCCTAAATTGTCTAATGCCTCAAATCGCAGGTCCTTTACTTCCTTCCGCTTTCTTTTCTTCTTTCTCTTTTCATTTTTATCATTCTGAACAATTTCATCACCGCTCTCTGGACGTTGAGGCATCATCAAGTGGTCATCATCATCGCCATCTTCGATCTGAGTCGCATCTGGCTTAGTTTCACTCCCTGTGCCCTGTTTCTGCATATATTATCGATAAATTTTAGCAAAGTCAATTCAAATAATAGATTGAGAAGTCAAAATTTTCCTGGTAATAATTCTAAATACTAAATTAAAATACATATCACTGGAAACAAAAGAAGAAAACAAATAACAAGACTAGTAGTTAAATTATTTTATTTCATACCAAATTAGGTGAATGAAATTTCAGAATTTTTTATAAACAGAATTTTGATTTCGTTAAAAACCAAAAAAGCAAACAATGAGGAAGCACTAGGCAACTAACATGATCAGCAACTCGACTTGTATCTCTCTTCTCGTCCACATTGTTCTGCGGAACCTTTTCAGAATCTGAAAAAATATCAAGTAGTAAATGGCGAACTGTAAAAAGTCCTATGAGAGAGAGCAAACTAGAACAAACCATGACTAATAGAAGCGTCTATTTGGGAGGTGTTGGGTGGGGCCGGGAGCCTGGCAAGACCCCGGCGCGCTGCTAGGAAATTCTTCTCTCTTCTTCTTCTGCCATGGCCTCCATCTCTACAATTTAAAGCCCTTGTCTTTCCTTTTTTACTTTAATGTACTTGGCTCTACCCTTTCTGTTTCCCACCGATTATCGACCAGAATTATCAGACGGTGCTTACCATTATTACACGGCAATTCCAAAACAGACCCAACCTGATTTCTAAAACCAGTGGCTGATATCATACGGACTATTCAGTTTTAATAATTTGGAAAACCGTCGGAAATAAATTTAACAAATACAAATTCAATCAGTGGTTTTCCAGTAGTTCTTTTCTTTTTGCTGGTGGCCCAACTAATATTGAAAACAGAAAAGGTGATCCATGTTTCCCCTTTTGTCGGCTCGCATCAGAAACTTTATCCCAAATTTTGAAATGTTGCAGAATCCTTGTGAATCATCTGTGAATAATAACTAGAATTTTCAACCAATTATATTTTATTCGACAGCAATCACAGTAACAAGAAAACATATTATACAAGATACAAAAATCAATGGCCGTTGAATTTTAATTCACTAAAGTGTCAAAAAAATTAATGAACAAAACCAAACAACTTTAGCCTCCGAGTGAATGATCATCAAGCTCAATGGCAACAAAAATGCCACTTCAGCAGAACAAAAATTGTCGAACACCTGAAATAAATATAAGAACCTGGCACACATGAACACGCAGGGTTGGTCGACATGTCAAATACATACATATGTTACATACTCCGACAGTTGCAAACTGTGATTCAAAGAATCAGAGTCGATCTCCAAACTGAGGCAGCCTACATGCCCTCGTAGTATTTGTTCCTCTGGTATATATTTTGCGTATCATTTGTACATATCCTCCAAGTAAATTTCGAATGCCTAAAACTATTATTTTATAAGAGGGCTGAGCCCGTCACCTTCCCAACCAAGCTTGAGCATTTGGTCGACCACTTTCAAGCTCAACTGCAAGCATTACAAAGCAGACTTGAAATCTTTGTGTAAAATAACAATTTTTATTGTTGTTTATGTGTAACAACAGCGTTACAACATATAACATCCATTGAAAAGTTAGCATGAATAGTTGTTACAAATTTTTTATGGAGGTTCCTATAACTAACAGCCTGATAATAGTCTTTTTCAAAACCTTAAGGAGCCAAGATGTTTCAAAGCAGCAACTGTTATATGGAGAGGAATTTCATATATCAGGTATGGGAAAATTCAGCCGTTTGAAAAAAGTAATTATAAATGATGCAATTGACTGGCAAGAATACAAACACCAACAATTTAACTTACAGCTGGATCCGTAAATATTATCAACTGCTTATCAGCAGTTGATACCAGCAGATTTGTGTTATCTCTGTTTAAAGCCAGGGCCGTAATATCCTGTCCTTCTCCAAGTTTCAGTACATGAAATACCTGCAGAGGTGAGGATTATTTGTCATTTGGCAATGCAGGAGCACTAAATTTGTGACACTGAGAAGGTATATGACAACAGAAACTAAATTACTCAGACCCTGTAAATAGTGTGAACTGAAGCATGCAAAGGTGTCTTTATGGCTGTTGGAAGACATTTGCACAACCTAGATGCCCAGTGACAAAAGAGAGAACACTTTTTCTCCTCATCATTGTCAGTTCTATTAGAAAACCATAACTCCCTCCTAGGTTTTAGGAGTCAAGTGTCTGTTATCAACCCAAAAAACTAGCCTATTAGATGATGCTACCAATTCAACCTTATAAGCCTGAGACCAACTCATTTTCTATCTAATGTGAGTCATCACACAGAGCAGGGCAGGGGTATATGCAAACTTTGTTCAACCAAATAGAGAGAGCATGAAAGAAGTTGTAAGTTAACAGTAACCATATTTGATGATCTCTAAAGAAGGATAATGATGCATGCTGACAACTGTGGTGTTCTCAATTTTCATACCTTCAGAGTGTGCATATCCAAGAAGCAAATTGAAGGCGATGGAATATCCAATCTGTTGTCATCCACAGATTCAACAGATTCCAAACCAAAATCTTCAGTCCCAGTCTGCTTTGAATTTAGATACCGGTTGTTATTGTAAGTTCCATTGTTTGCAAAACTTGAATTCATTCCAATCAGCGCGCACTGCCCATCGACAGAAATTTCCATGCAACCAATGCTGCCAGAGAAAGGAAGTTTTACTCTAGCAATTAAAACCCCATTAAGGGTAAAGCTACTGAGAGTGTGTTGTAATTTGTTCCAGGTCATTACAACTCCTTCAGACGAAAGACACACAGCATGGGCATCAACACCAACAAAACGTCTGATCAAGCGGCCCCTTCTTATAGAATGCAGCAAAATATCTGATGAATCAGAGCATGAAACAACAATTCCAAGATTTGAACTGACGCAACAACAGAGAATTTCCTTGTGGTGACCCCGCAGAACATGTATGGGACCTTCAATACAACGCCTCCTACTCTTATCCACCAAGATGTTTGCCAGAGGGCTACCACTGGTTGAGGTACCAGGTGTGCCACCAGAAGGCTCTATGGTGCCAACTCGAGAAGCAGATGCTCTATGTAGTCTCCAAAGTAATACTGTAGTGTCCCAGGATCCTGTCACAAGGTAGCAGCTATCAGGTGAGAGAGCAAGACAAGTGACTGGTGCACAGTGCCCTCTAGCTGCTTCTAATGTTTTTGCACCATCAGATGACAATAACTTGATACTGCCGTCGACATGTCCACCTGGTTAAAATCCAAGAGGTAGGAAATAAATATTAGTTAGAAAAATAGAAAAGAAAATATACTAACATGAGCAAACTAGATACAGTGACAGAAAAATCTAAACAAGCAGCAGCCAACAACAGTTCAACTAAAGTATATTTACCAAGAAATTCAAATCAGAGAGAATTGGAAAATGCTGGACAAATCAACTGTAAACTAATGGATTGCTTACCAGTGATAATTTCCTTATCATGTGTGATGGAAACTATGGCCGAGCTTCTAATACCAGATGCTGCAAATGCCAGTGCCCGGGGAAAATGCCATTCATCAGCTCCAGATCCACTCTGTCCTTTAAACATGCGCATAAATGTACCACCAGCAGGGCTAGCTGTGGCCTTCCCATGTTGAAAGAGGAATGGTGTACCCTGGCCATCAGGGGTGTTGGGCTGCCAGTTGTGCTGTGCAACATGTGCTGCTGGGGCATTAATATCAACAATCACAACAGAATCTGAGGATGCATGAATGGCAGCTGCAGGTAAATTGCAGCGTTCGGGGGCTGGAACAGCATATGGCTTGACTTCTTTTGGATTCCGAAAGATTGTCTGAAAAGAAAAATTACAATCAGGATTATCTTTTTCAATTACTAAACATAATCTAAAAGAATATGCAACTGTAAAACTGGAAATTACCAAGGGGAATTCCATATGGATCTCAAGTGATGTTATGATGGTATTTATCTTAATTAAAAGAAATTTAACTTTCATTTAGCCCACATATGTGCAAGAATATCTCAGGTATGGTTCACCATAAGCTTCATCTCAGGTGCATGAGCCAGTCATTGTCCAGAATCATACTAAAATAAGCTCCTCAATGGTCCCATCTAGTGTTTTCATGGGGAAGTCTTCACAAGCTGTAACCACTTCTCATCTAAAAGGTCCCAACAGGATTTTGTTTTGACAAGCCATTGCCAGCAGTAGATATAATTCTATATTTAAGCAAGGATATATGCTCAAATATATGAGCATAGACTATAGAATGAAAGTTAAATAAAACAACAGAGCAGAAGTGCATGTGTTTTGGCAATGAAAACAAGCCCCAAAGATGGAAAAGGTTCAGCCAAACTGAAATTAATAATTTACCTGCAAATGGAGAACGTCTGCTAATGCCATCTTTTTAATGTGTGGAACAGTTATAAGTTGGGAAGGGGTTTGTCCAAAATAAGCTATCTGGTCTTGCGTAGCACGCTGTTGTACCTATTTTTATGCAAACACATGAGAAGAAGAATACCAAACAAAACCCAAATTGAAGAGACTGTATAGCAGAATAGAACTTACAGGATCTGAGATCTTATCAATATCAACTGTCCCCTCATAAGTTATGTAGAAGAAGACATTATTCGCTGATATAGCATCTTTGCCTCGTTGCTTATACCTAAATGTTCCAAGGCATTTGTAAATAGAAGTTGAGAAAGGATTGGAAAAGAACTTTAAAATAGAAAGACATTTATGAGCATTGCTACATGCTTAAAAGGAAAACAATAAGGTGAAAGAGAAACACAGAATATGATGACTAAAGAAAACAATAAATTGTCTTCAAGAAGGAACCTACCCAAATATGAGATCAACCCATTCATGCAAATGTGCAGATACATATTCACTCTCTAGAGCCATCCGATGCTTATGAATGAAATCCATGGGATTTTCAGCCCAAGGAGGAAGTCTGACAGAATCTAATATGTTGAATACATTCAAAATCAGAGTAAAAATTCAGGATAATGAAACTATTTCTCTTAACACAATGGAAATTAAATACTTTGAAATACATACCAAGCTTTCCCCCTAGTTGTGTTGTACCAAAGTCGATTGAATTTTCATTTGTTAATATCTCAGGCAGGTAAAACAACTCAGGAACCTTTATAAGGAACAGAAAAGACTTTAATTCAAAACTAACCGTTAAATCAGCAATCTACTAATGAGCATATGAAAGTGAGATCAAGCAGACGCATGGAAAACTTATTGAAGAGAAATGAGATAATTTTGGTGAATGCTGTGAATCAGACAATCCGTACCAATTCCTTCACATCACTCATGTCCTCAAGAACTCCATCCCAAGTAGCAGCAATATCCGAAAACATTCGGTCTGCATGATCAAATTTTCCTCCTTGTAGTTGAATTGAAAGAGTTGTAAATGGTTCAACTCTAAAAAGAAAATACAAAACCTGAAAAAGGAACACCAGCAATATAGATAAGTGTTACCACAGCATCTGCATATTGCACTTCACAATCCTATAACAATCTCCAACCATTTGAAACTCAATTTAATTGGTATTTGAGAGAGAGAGAGAGAGAGAGAGAGAATTGAACCACAATAAAAGGTTTCAGACTTGTGAATACAAACAGAAAAAATCTGAAATAAAAAGGACATCAAGCTATTATTTGTTCCAAAGTCATCCATAAAAGAAAGACTCTATGATGTTTAAGAACTTTTAAATAAAAAAGGAAAGCCCGAAAATAGAACAGTGAACAAGTTACAGAAGAGTGTAAGAAGACACAGTATCAAGAAAGTAACTACAGAAGCTAAATCAACGGCATTAAAAGACATTGGCTGTTTAGAGGGTATTAATGCCCGTACAAATATACTGAAAACATAGACCCACAAAATCATTAAAAGAAGCTATCAAAAATTTATATTTTTATATAATTCTAGAGCATTGAAAACAGAACAATTTCTTAAGACTTGTATACAGCCGATTGTACTTTGCAGTTACTAGAATAATTTAACCTATTCAATAAATGAAGAAATGAATAACTGTCATAAACTCTAGTTACACAACCGATAGTGTTTCCATTTTACAGCAGTTCTAATAAATTGACAAGACAATACCGACCATAAAAAATTAATGGGAGAGAAAACCTACGGTTCCAGCACTAGAGTAATGTGAACCATAATGGAATTTGGGGATGACTGGATCGTCAAAGCTAGAATATCTCTCTTGGAATTTTTTAAGCCGGTCTGGATTTAGTGCTCCAACAGGCTGCAAGTATGTATGAGGTTATAATTATACCAGAAAAGAGCACAAATATATGATGTTTGAATTAAAATTAAAACTGTCACCTTTGAAAGATCTCTGAAAGAAGTAGGATTGGCAAGATCTAAACTCTTTGAACTGTAATCAGAAAGAATCCAAGGGAATACTGGATACTGCAAGGAAATAAATGAATCTTAACCAAATAAATGCAAAATATAGTCCCATTTATGAGTAATAATCACGCCAAAAAAACCCCACCTGCGTGATGTCATTATAGCTACGCCCAGCCAGTGTATTCAGCTGCATTAAGTATTCAAAATTGCTGATCTGCAAAAGCATTGTAATTCAATCAGTCATCATCTCTTTTTTCTTTATATATGATGAATCTTATAAACGAAAATTAGCAAATTGAGATATAAAAATAAGATTTGTGATGCATGGAAAATTTAATCCTCAAGTCATACCTCCCATCTAGCCCAGCGTTCCATAAGCTGAGTTCTCTTCAAAAGTTGTTCAGGTCTCTACAACAGAAATATTACACAAATTAATTTGTGTACTATAATAGAAATAATCGAGCCTTATCTTCATTATCAACCATTTATCATGATCTCCACAAGTATAAATACATATATGTTACCATGAGTAGAGCTCACTAAAAAAATATAAAGCAAAACAAGGTGCAAACCTGAGTTGCCAGATAAATATCATTTAGATGAGGAGGACGTGCTTGAACTATAGCTCGATATGCATTCCTTCGCCCCTCAGTACTCTGGGAAGTTTAATTGAAAAGACACGGGAAAAAGGACCAAACAATTTAAAGGTAGGGAAAATTTAGCAGTCAAAACATCAAAGCAAAATAAAAAGTAATATTAAAAAGAAAAGAAGAGGTGAGAATTTAAGAAGGAAATACCCCAAAATCAAAGAAGAAGTTTGAACGGTCAACCATAAAAAGTTCCAGAGCACTTCTTCTCAGAAGATATCTGTAGCAGAAACAAGCCAATAGACATGAATAACCACCAACAAATGCAGTACAATCTTAAACATGGGAAGTAAAAAGTCCTAAAATGCAGTATCAATGTTTAGTATTACACATAACCAAAACAAAGAAGCTCCAACAAAGTAAGAGGAATATTAAAAAAGGTGACATCTGAATTCCAAATGGTTTCTTTACAACCAATAAACATATTGGGTTCCAAAACAAGGTGCAGTCACCAAGGAATAGTCAGCAAAGCTGGCAAGATATGCAACCATATTGGTTGTAAATTCAAATTAGTGTAAAATCATGTGTTCTCATAGATTAATTGGAATGAGGAACCATCTTCCTTTTTCAAAAATTACGGGGGAGCTAAGCTATTTTATTCATTGATCACAAGGGCTGGTCACTCGTTAAACGGAAATAACTATAAAAAAAACCGGCAGTAAATAATGTGTCCGACGAAAAAGTATTACAATGGTTCATGTAAATTAATAAATGAACTACCTAAAATATTACAAATGAACATAAATATACCTTCGGCTATAAATTTGGTGAAGAGAAGACATCGGCCAGCTGCGATCCTTCTCCCGGTCTCTCAGCTCAGAACTACCTTCCTCAGAGCTTTCAGTGTTATCAACTATAAAATTTATTCTCCGAGTTGTGACCTGAAAGCAAACATTTGTAACGGCTATCATAAAAATGTAAAGGTTACAGTAAGCCAAAATCAGCTTCCACTTTTCATGCTCAGGAAACAGAAAATGCAAAAAGTGTGCCAATTTTAATTTCAATGAATTGGAAACAGGTGAACACACAGCCAGTGCAATGGTTCAGGGGACGGGGAGAAAAAAATACAGTTCAAAGAAAACAGAACCTTATGTGGGATCTATTTTCTTGCATTGGGCATCTCATTATTTAATATGAACCGCACCCCAAGTACTTTAGTACATGATACTTCATGTACTACATCTAGATCTGCCCAATGCAGAAGAGAATAATACATTGTAAGAGCTTTAAATTTCATAAAATATACCTGAAAAGTTCCTCGAATAACCCTCAGGGGTCGAACCATAGATGAAGGAAGCTCAAAAATGATCCTTTCATCAAGTTCACTGGGAACATATCCAGGTGCAACTGCTGATGAACTTGAGACCAAATGTTGGTCACTAGCAGGTTGAGCATCGTTGGAGTCTGTTGATGCCTGTGGGGCTTGCTCTGTCATTTCAGAGACACTTGGCAGATTCTCCCCACCATGATCTAAATTATAGGGTCCACCATCTAAGTTATCAATTTCTGTCTGTTCATCATCTTCATTTGCTACCTCCATTGAGATTGCTTCTGCTGCCACAATAGGGGCATTTGATGAATTTATCACATTCTCTTGATCTGATTTCCACTCAATTTGATCCTCGTAATTTGCAGCAGCACCTAAATGATCAGATCCCAAGTAATTCCTCCGCAAGCATCGTCTCATTCTTGAGGAACTTTCCATAAAGTCGAGCTTCCAGAAAATCTACAAATCCATTCAACATATGCATATAAAGTCATATGAGAATGCTACAAGAGTTAATAAATTAAGATGACAGACTAAATTGTCTCCCAACATACACGTGGAGGATTGCTTAAATGATCCCCAAATGGGCCAAAGAGACAGTTCATATCAATCAAGCAATGAATGAGTT
Source organism: Xylocarpus granatum (assembly GCA_019650275.1). NCBI lineage: Eukaryota > Viridiplantae > Streptophyta > Magnoliopsida > Sapindales > Meliaceae > Xylocarpus > Xylocarpus granatum. Next base: position 3,271 of record BNST01000028.1, on the reverse strand, counting down.
TGCGCCATGCTCGCGTTCCAGCGCATAAACGATGACAGGCTATTAGATCAACTTGACTTCGCCTGTCAATCTGAAGATCAAACTAATTAAAAAAAAAGGAATATTATATGCTGCCTCTATAAGTGATGATAATCGCAGCAATCAAACCTCTGATCGTTGCATGTTTCTTGCTAAAGCAAAACTTGCAACTAGGACAGCAACAAATTTGTATGATAAAGCATTGAAATCCTTCCCATAGACTGATTGCGTATCAACAGGTTGCAGACATTCCATCCATGCAACTCCCATGGCTTCAGCAATATTCCATCTCTTTACACGCTCAGCATCACTAGCATTCCTCCGCTGAGCAGATGTGGCCATGGCAACTGCACTGAGTCCTCTTCCAGAACCAATCTTTGCATTGCGCTCAAGATCACGTGCAGCTGCCAAGGCTGCAGCTTTTGCAGCAGCTTTGTCCTTTGGGAGAGGTGATGATTTGTTACCCACCTCTGAAGTTTTTTGGAAACTTGAGAAGGTATGTAGCCTAGTTGTTTTTCTTTCAAGCATAGAGTTGTCACGCCTAAGCTGTGAGGTTGCAACAGGAGCTGGGGTGTCCCCACCAGCAGCACCAGCAGCAATCATTGCCAAGGCCATTGCAGCAGGTGGTGATGCAAAAGCAGCAGCCCAAGATGGAGAGATCATGGCAAGAGCAGCCTGAAAAAAGGTTAACTGGGAATGGCTCAAAGGATACACCAATTATAACATCACTGGTTAAACAAAGAGTAGAAAAGAGTTGATGTCTAACATATTCATAGTCATAAAATTTCACAATACTTGTGATAAAAGCCAGATACTAAAGACACAGCTGGTAACAGGCCAGGTAGTCTAGAAAGAAAAATAGAAATGAGAAATGCAATGACCTGTATAGGCAGTGCATCAGCAGCCAATGCACGATCATCAAGAATAAGAGGATTCGAACCGTCAGCAGTAGCAAGTTCATGAATTCCAGCTAAAAGTGGCCGCCACCTCCTCAAGACAGCAACAAATGGTGGTAAAATAGCCTCAAGATACTGTTTACGAAGTGGCTTCTGGTCCCTGCTCACAGCATGCCATACCTGCAACATAGATCCAATACTCAAATGACCACAAAAGCAATTATCAATGATTAAGACAAACAGAAGACTAATTTTACACTTTGTTAAGTACTGAAACTTCCAATGAGAATCTTATGTAGATGATAATAGATAAGAGAGAAGCAAAAATTATAACATAGAAAGCTAATACCACAGAGAACTGACCTCAGAATAGAGAACACAAGAAGCAACCAACACTCTCTGTCTTTTCGAGTCTGAAATTGGCATATTCAAAACAGGTGAAAGCACACTGTAATTTAAAAAAATTAAATAAGTATAACCAACCGCATGTATTTAAAAGTGGGAGAACACATAAATATATAATTGCATTGCAGTCGTGCAATAACAAGTAATTAAAAGCAATTGCAGATGATTCTTTATGTATAATATAATCATAACTAACTTGCAAATGTTTTTCCTGCATATTTGCATAAAAACTATTCTATGTGAAGATTAAGCAAATTGGGAATCAAACTTGCACAACATAATCATTCTTTCAGATTCAGGTAAGCATTTTTACATCTAACAAAGGTGTAGTCTTGTTTCTACCATTAGTATGAACAGGTCACCATATCATCCAAAATTACAAATCATTTCTCCTAATCCAATTTAGATGTATGTAAAAATAAAAAATGTATTGACAGATTTCAAAGGATAGAAAACACTCCAATTATGGTACCTCCACAACAATGCAGATCGTGGTTTTCTTGTTGACATTCGAGCACTACTATCTAAGGACCCAATTTTGCTTGCTTGTCGATGTAATCTTTCCGACATCTCATCTTCCATGTTAACATTCCTCATGAACATACTATTTTCACCATTATCCTCTTCTCTCATTGAAAGAAGCACCATTCGAAGCATGCATAAGAAAGGCTGGTCACTATCCAGCAACTGGTAAAGTGCTGCCATTCCTCCCATCCCAGTACCTGAACCTCCACCTATTCCCAGACCACCACCAAGTCCGGACTCATCTAACAGTAAGGCTTGAAGCATGGATACTGACTTCTTTACCAAAGGAAGTTCAATCCAGTTTCCATTTGCATCTTTTTCCAAAGCAGATTTCCAGGATTCCCAGCCACTGCCACCACCACCAAACTCAGATGATTTTGGTGAAGTGCCAACACCATACCACAGTCGGCTTCTATATTTCCAACCTTCAGCTAAATCCATAGTGCAGCTCCCATATGACACAAAAGCACAGGAAACAGATTCATAAGGTTCAGCTGCTGCTGCGGCAGTAAGTCGTTCCATAACTGCAGCAGATATCTGCCCATTTGCATCTGCCATTGAAGCAAGGACCTGATTGGAATCTTATTAGTGCAAGTGGCATACTATAAAAATTGTAAGCTCTCTGATGGAAAGCATTTTACATATATGAGAACAGAACATCATGAAGAGGAACCAGACTATTAAATTTGACTTGAAATTAACAACCTACTAGTTAAAAGCAAAAGGGAATTCTTGGTTTGAACACTTCATTACTAGTTCAAAGATGGCCTTCTTTTCATTTACTACAGTTCTTTATCCACAGATGCTTTAGCACATGGTGATACATGTTTGAACCAAGGATCTACTTCTATGACATAAACCCCAGTTGACATGGAAATCAAAGATAGACAACATACTTTAGAGATGCACAACTGCATAACCAACCAGATTATTAATTAAAAACATAATTCATAAAATAAAGATAAAAATACAAATAAAAAGGTATTCTTGAGATTGCTGTATACGTACATCAATAGGGACCCCACTTGAGTCACTGGATAATGATCTGCTATCACCCAAAGATTCCAATGATTCTCCACCAACTGATGACAACAAACTAGGGCGGTCATTCAGTGGAGATACCAGAGAAAGGGGAGAAGAAGTATCCTTTTTTCTAGATGCACGAGACAATTTGCTTTGTAACCGTAAATGATCTTCAACAAGCATAAGAATTACAATTGCATTCTCTACCAAAGCTACAGAAAGCTGTGCAGCATTCCGTGCTTCTGTTTTAGCATCTTTTGGTGGCAAACCCTCTGCAGCAACACCAGCAGCAGCTGCAGCAATAACTTGAGTCTGCAAAAGAAAAGCTGGATGTAGACATTATTGCAGTCTTTCCTCCACTAGTCAACAAACAAGAAATATGAAAACCAGAGGACTAGTGTTGT